>WUAP02140282.1:0-12328 GCA_015163945.2 Stichodactyla helianthus
TATGGACCCCGTGGTAATGGAAATTAGTGAAGTGCTAAGAATCACTGAATCAGAAACTGAATATGTTGATATTATTTTTAATATATAAATCAACATAAAAAACAAATAAAGACGTTTTAATTCAGCTTGGCGGTGTTAAGTTTTGCTTCTAGGTCTCAAATACACAAGCATTTTTTAGCTTGTTACTTAAAAAATGAATTTCGAACCCTGACTAGGCATGTTAACTTGCCTAAAATTTCTAAAAGGTGTTTTAATCTGACACCCATCTTTCAAGAACAACGCTGTGATTGGCCCAGTCTTTTTGTAGGACAAGCTAAACCATCTTGCTGGGTAGTCTTACTTTGGCGTTATTTCCAGTGGTTTATTTAAGTTAGTCAAAATCGTCCCAGTGAAAACACAGCCAAGGTAGATTATTGACTGACATAAATTAATCACAACCTAGATGGTGGATTGGCATCAAGTTTGATGACATCATGATGAATAACATCACAATGACAATTTATTACCATATACGAAGGAAAAAGTTTAACTTAATCACATTTGACCAAATGAATGATATAGTCTAATGACAAAAAGGTTTTAGTAATTGACTGACGAACATCACCAATGAAGTAAACTGTGACAGACATAACAGCCAAAGAACTTGAAAGAGTTTAGTCTCCAGTTATTTTTGCAATCCGTATCTATTTAATGTTGAAATCTTTAAAATAGTTTTTGTTTCCCTTAATTTTATTTCCTAAGAATATATATGCTTAGCATTATTTATTTGATACATGTAGGAATTACAGCATAGTTAGATAAAAAAAATACTACTTACTTATCAAGGAAATCCAAGAGAGATATTTTGTCCTCTTTAGCAGTTTTGCTGTCAGATGAAGCACTTTCATCCCTGATAATTGCATAATCATGAGCATTTACTATAGATTATCCGTTTCTAAAATGGAGTGAGTAACACAAACTGACGTATCTGGTTTCATTTTTGCTCGATCAGAATGTGTCAAGGCGGTTTGATAATTAAACAAACGGCTACGAAAAAAACCTTTGAAAATAATTTTATACCCTCGACGTTCTACCCTCGATCCTCGAGGCTCGACCAAAACCTGCACTCCCTACAGGAACCCAATTATCATTTAGTACAAGATTTTATAAAACTACACATACACATTCAGACTGTTCCATGTATTTACAATATCATTAAATCAGTTGAGTTATTGACAGATATTTAACTATTATTTGCTACCTTGAAGATGTTTTTGATTGGCTCAATTGTTTAAAAGCATGTTAAATAATTAAGAACGCAATATCTTTTAGCAATTACTTGTAATTCTGATGTCTTACAATTTACTATTTAATTAGATATTGAATAAAGAGACAGATGACACAGATTTTCAGCTATGTTAGCATGCAGAGAAAATTAAAAATCATCAAAACAAAGTATCAGAAAACAGTAACCCTGTTACAGAAATCTCAGTAAACTGCCTATTATGTAACTTTTTTTTTTCCAAAGGTGAAATCCATTTACAATGATTTTAACAGTGCCAGCATTTTTTTAATTTCAGCATTTTTTACCAAACGTAAATTTCAATAAGCAAACTTCATATTTCTGACCATTTTCTTATATTTTTCTAAACTATATTTTCCAAAACAACAAAATTTTAAACAAGGATATATTTACTCCCACCCAATAATCAGTAAATTTTCATGAAGGCATTTTTGAACATTGTTTAATATAATCATTCAACAATTATTTTAGGCTGCATAAGAGAATCGAAGTGACCAATTAAATTGATTAGAAGATATCATTTTTGTAAGTTAAAAGTAAACTATCAGTTATAATAGATTAGTCAGGATCAGCAAACAGCAGCTCAGAGGTCAGAGAAAGCACCAGGCTGTTATCATTGCAGCATACATGTACAATATTCTAAGGCATGCATGTTAGGGAAGCAAAATAAGGAATGTAGATAATAAAACAACTATATGATGTGTAAACATATTCTAATACACAACAACATATCTCATGTATAAAGTATACTATTATGGTTATACTCCTTAAGATGGCAGGTATAAAATGCAGACCCATAAAATACAGACCGATAAAATGCAGACTGATAAAATGCAGGGCAATATAATAAAAAATAAATATGTACATACAATAGAGTAAAAAAATAAGTCTTTTATGTTTCCTGCTCGTCAGCGGTGATGAAATGAGGGCATGCACAGTTTGTTTGCCTGTATGGCACGTGACCATTCATACCATTACGTTTGCAACAACTGTAATTGACATATTAATTGACATGTGCATCATTTGATTGCCTTGCATCCGCGAACCCTGTACCTTACCCTGTGGAGTCCTGGGAACCGATTGCGCAACTTTTGGATTTTGCTGCACAGGAAAACAAAAACAAAAATCGGAGACGCGCTGCATTTTTAGACTGGTCTACCACAGGTAGCCCAGTAATAAGGACAGTTGAGGGTCAACAATCACTTTATGAGTTCAGTCATAAATTGACACGAGTTAAGTAGGTTTATTACCAAGTTAAGAATCTTTTACTACATGTGTAGACTCTGCCATGGCACGTAATCATCCTGCTAAACGCGTGTTCACTTCCTTCCATATCTTGAAGCTTTCTTTGGAATTTATTTAATGTTTCTCTTATGTTCGACTGCCATTTTGGCTCCTTAGGAAATTCGAGACGAAACTGATCTTTAAAAGGACATGTCGCCCAGAAAGACTTGTAGAAGCTAGGTAGGATAGAATTGGAGAAACTTGTGTAATCAACCTTTGGCTCTGGAAACCATCTGAGTTCTTCGTCTTCCCAAATACATGATTGTTTGGTAATCGAAGCTGCGGCAATCAACTGCGGCATCCTGTTTGGGTACAGAAGCAAGTTTCTTGTGTCGGACTGGCACAATAACTACATGACACTGATGACGATGCTGAAGAACTGCTGTATTCAAACTCGTCACACTGTCCACAAATACATTTGCCACGTTCTACTCCTCTCGAGCCTATTCCCATCTTCACAGCTGTCACAGAATCACGTTGAACTGATTGCCCAAATGAGATTTGATACGCTACTACGTGACTGGATGTTTGAGCATAGTCGGACCTTTTTTTTGGTGGGGGGGGGGTCATATGTTTTCTTGCTACCTAAGTGGGAGGGTCATCACTTTTCTACTAAGTTAAGGGGAAAGGAGGGCCACAAACATCTTTGAAAATTTTAGTGTAAATCCCCCAGCCCCTCTCCCCCACCCCCCATAGAAAACGTACCTTCCCTAAACTGATGGAATTGGTCTGATGGAATTGGTCATGAAGAATACAAGGGATACATGTTTGACCGTCTCAGAGAGATCTACAGAAAGAAGTATCTGGAGACAGAAGGAAAAAAGAAAGAAGAGCTAATTGAGATGTTACGCAGTGAAGGAAACATAGAGCAGGCGTCTTCTGCAATCCATCGAGAGGAAAAGGTCGTCGACCCAATGTTGAAGATGATGGAAGTCATGCAGAGGACAGATGTATCACCAGGCAGAGTTAATGCAAAAACAAATCCTACAGCAGGAGGAAAGACAGAAACAATGGCAGAAGGAACAACAGCAGATAATGTTGTCCTTATTAGAAAAAGCAAAACCAGAAGATACTAAACCGAGGCTACCAAAGCAGACGAAAAAATGGCGGACGGAGAGAACGATGAAAAATTTCTAGACATGTTCCAAAAGGTGGCGACACAACAGTGCTGGCCCAAAGGATGTTTGGTCAACACGGCTCGCAGAACTACTGACAGGAAAAGCACTAGTTGCGTTTGTGAACGTGCTGAAAGAAATGTCAGGTGACTATGACACAGTTGAAGTGGCCATATTAAGGAGATATGACGTCAGTGCCGAAACCTATCGCCAATGCTTTTGGGCAAACAGAAGAAGAGGAATTGAAACGTACAGAGAGCTCGCTGACGAATCAAGAGAATATTATAAAAAAATTGGAAGGAAGCAGCAGCAGCAGCAATATACATTGACGGGTTGATTCTGATTGACAATTGATGCAAGCAGTGCCCGAAGACCTTCGCGTTTGGGTGAGAGAAAGGAATCCAGAATCACAAGCTAAGGCTGCAGAGCTTGCTGATGATTATGTATTGGCAAGAAAGGCTCATTCAACCATGAAGGCTTTAGAACAACATTCAACGACCGATAAGCCGAAAAAACGAAAAGTGATGACAGTTCAAAGAGCTTTACGACGACAGATGGATGGGTAATAAGAACTGACAGAACAAACACAAACGATGAAAAGCAGTGCTATTATTGCAAAAAGTATGTACGGCTGCTCAGGAAAAGAAAAATGACAGTGAAGCAGCAAATCTGAAGGTCGCATTTCTCAGAAGTGTGTCCAGACTTAGCATGGAACATGGGCAGCCACAAATACCTAAGACAAAAAAATGTGCACATGCTTGTCGATACAGGCTGTGATAGGACAATGATTAGAGCGTCAGTTGTGAAGACAAGTGGGATTACAGCAACAAAGCGAACATGATATGCATCCACGGACATAAAGTATTTTATCCATCAGCAATTCAAAAAACTTTAAAGTTACGCTAGCACCAGAACTGCCAAGTAGTCTAGACGTTTTACTAAGGAGAGATATACTGATTGGAAACGAAACGGTGAAAACCGGGGAACAGAGTTTAGCCGTCATTACAAGAGCAAAAGCTAAAGAAGAGAAAGAAAAAGCTGCAAAACTCAAAGAAAGTGGCATGTCAGACGCTTGAGGCAAATAACAACATGAGAGAGAAAACAACCTATGATGACAAGAAACAGATTCAAGTGTGTGATGACAAGATGAAAACAAGCCCCAAGAAAGACATAAACGGATTAACAGATCCACTTCAACAGATTGAAATCCACGTTAAAATCTATGCTTAAGAAATTTGTGGCAAGTAATGCTAAAGATTGGGACGAGTACCATACTTACCCTACCTACTGTTTGCCTACTGAGAAGTACCACAATAGTCAACAGGGTTTTCGCCATTTGAACTCCTCTATGGGAGACATTAGAGAACCCCTGGATGTACTACAAGAGTTATGGACCAGCAATGGACCACAAGAAGACCAGTACGTCAAAGAACAGCCATTAGATACTGGAGACAAAAAAAAAATAAGTAATGATCCCTTCAAGGAAGAGCAAACTAAAGCTAGATTGAGTGGGACCGTACATGATAACATGAGTGAGTCACGCCAGTGGACTACGAAGTAGAAATGCCATTTCAACCTACTAAAGAAGTGGAATGAAGATGAAAGCCTGAGGATGAACGCACCCTTGGCCTATCTTGACAGAACAGAAAACTCTTGGCCTATCTTGACATCACCCAGAGCTCAACCTCAGCCCAGAACTAACTGACAAGCAAAGAACGGATATACAGGATCTTAGAAGTGAGTTCGAGAGTATCTTCAGTGAGCATCCAGGTAGAACCAATGTAGCAGAGCATGTAATCAACATGGGAGACGCAGTACCAATAACACAACGACCCTACAGAGTACCACTGGCTCAGAGGAAAGTTATCAAAGAATTGTTATACACGATGCTTGATGAAAATATCATTAAGGAATCCAACAGAGCTTGGGCGTCACCAATTATCTTAGTGGACAAAAAGGATGGCAGAGTATGATTCTGCGTGGACTACAGAAAGTTGAATGAAGTAGCAAAGTTTGACGCGTACCCAATGCCAAAATGCTGGAACGAGTTAGTTAAGCCCAGTTCATTACGACCCTGGATCTCTCGAAAGGATTTTGGCAAATTCAGATAAGAGAAGTTGCAAGAAAAGACAGCCTTCACAACTCCGTTTGGCCTCTTCCAATTGCAAGTAATGCCCTTTGGGTTGCACAACTCACCAGCGACCTTCCAATGTATGATGAACCATATTCTTCGTGTTTGTCAGGACTACGCAGATGCATACATAGATGACGTAGGGTGTTTAGCCGAACATGGGAAGACCATCTGCTGCACCTGAAAGAAGTCTTGTAGAGACTAAAACATGCTGGACGTACAGTTTAGCTAAGGAAATGTCAATTTGGACGGTGAGGTGTCACTCCTTGGACACGTGGTTGGGCATGGACAGATTAAACCCCAAGTGCATGTAAGTGGTTTGTGGTTGGTTTGTACTTTAAAATCTCTGCCATACAAGAAATGGTGGAAGTACTTTAAGGCCCACACTATTGCAAGGCATTCCTTTTCAATCACGGTGTATCTTGTTTCTAGCTGGTGTAAGCGACTGGGTGTTCCTCACCATCCTGCAATTGGGCCTCGATACCTTTGTCAGATGCGTCTGTTTGAACCACAAACAGCAAGCTACTGTCGGGGGCTCTCAGTATCTACTCTTGAGAGTCTGGAATGGTTGCTCAGGTGTCGTCCCATTGCATATTTTCTGGGGCTCCTTTCTTTGTTAGGTTGGACAGGGGCTCTGAAAGGCTATAATAGTTTTCAACAAATCTGCTGTAGTACCCAGCTAATCCCAAGAAGGATGGAACTTCAGTTTTAGTCTTTGGCTATCTTTTTGGGATGGTTAAAGCGAATGTGCAATTCCAATCAGAGATTCACAAAATGGAACCTTATCCTACAGGAGTACAAGTTTCCATTGAGCACCGCAAAGGAACTGACCATGGCAACGCCGATGGATTGTCAAGAGGACCAGTGTAGCCATGGACACTTATTACTTCCTTCATCTTAAGGAGGGAGCAATGTGACGAAGTCTCTCTAGACCATTCCCGGACACTGTACATTTAGTTTAGTCACGCTATCAACAATGTAGTGTTTAGTTCCCTGTCAACACTTCTAACACACCAAAGTATAGTCTTTCATGTTACGCAAACAAAAACTACTAGTTGCATGCCTTATATTACGTGAATAGGAACTGCGTATTTTAGGGGAATATTTTACGCAAAATATACACCCATTTTTGACGTAATAAACATGTTATCACACCCTAAAATATATCTTAGTTTACTATAAAATATAGATCGTTTGAACCTTTTAAATCAGATCAGTGAAGAGCTAGAAGTCAATAAAGAACATTCGTTTATCCAAGACTGGTTTTGCCTTCATTAGTCATACAGCTTGAGGAAGCTTCGTGACACCTTCCCAACCAATAAGTTTCAGGAGAATTTATTTGCCTTGGCAGTAGCCATATGCACACTTTGTGCGAAATCCGGTTAAGTCGCCCGTGAGTCAGTTTGCCCGTAGTCAAGTCGCTCCGAATCGTAGTCAAGTCGCCCGACTTCACTTAGATCGATTAAGTATGTTTGCCAGTAACATAAATGAGTTTTTATTAAAAGCAGTACAGTTTTATTTCAACATTTTGTATTGAAATTTAGAAAATTTTGTTGCCATCATGTCATGATACGAACGATCAAACAAAGATTTAGTTTCCACCAGCGAGTTCGTTCACTGGAACACGATCGTTTCGCCTACGCATCGTTTCGCCAACTCAGGTTCGCCTACCTATCAAATAAGCTATGGAACCTTTCAAGTCCATCTTAAAATAGTGTGACACAGTAAATATACCAAACAAGGAAAAATTGCCAGTGAGAGATACATTGCAAACGTCAGACGCGAACAAGTTGTTGTGTTACAACAACAGTATAACGACTCGTCAAATGAAATCAGCAAACTACCCTGATTTTCGTAAAAAATATTTGCTTGTTGTCAAAATCTTTATTAAAAACACACTTTTTATCTTTAAAAAAGTTTATATAAATCTACAGGCGAATAAAGTAAGACATTGCGATTGAGAACAAGTTGTTGTGTGACAACAACAGTTTTGACTTTAGACAATGTAGACTTTAGATACTTAAGTCGCCCGGGCGACTTGACCCCGGGCGACTTAACTGTAATTCACACTGGGTAGCCTATTTTTGTACATATAATTTATACTTATTTTATCAGTTTCTATTTTATCAGTTTCAATTTTATTAGTCTGCATTTTTTTTGGTCTGCATTTTATACCTTCCACTCCTTAAGATGTGAGGTATGAAATAACCACAAGATTTTACTGGCACATTGAAGTGACTGTCCTGAGGTTATATCTTACAGGTACTTGTTTTCAAAACTTGAGTGACTTACCCAATATTTGATACTCCACTGAAAAGAAAAAAAATCAAAAAAAGTTTCAGGACCTTTGTGAGACCAGTGATTTAAATTGTGGGGTAAATAGATGGAGCAAACAAGTACTAGTTTTGATATAATGCCATAATTGATGCCATGACAAAATCAACTGAATGTTTCAATTAATTCATTTTTCTATAGGTTGCAAATAACAGACATACATATAGACAAATAAAGAAAAATTGTAGGCTAAAAACAAAATTTATTTGAATAGTTTGTATTTTCTAAATATGGTTCCTTTGAAACGTCTTTGTGATAGTACAGAATAGCACTCCCCTCAACCTGTTGATAGTTGGCCGACAAACAAATGGCTGACAGGTTTAAGCCACTAACTATCTATAATTAATCCCACATAATTTGTCCAAGATCAAATAGAATTGTAAATGACAGCTTATTGCTCAAATAAATATTCGCTCTTGGAACAGGTCAATGGGGCAGTATTCTACACTATTACCAAATTCTTTGATGTCTCACCTAGGTCCTGCATCTACCCCTAAAAAAAAGAGTAAACAAAATTTATAAATTATTCACAAAATAATAACAGATATCCAAGGGGTATAAACTTAGGTTTTACTTGTCAAATGACTACTAACTAGAAATTCTGAAAGTTTGGTTGACGTTCCAGTCATATAACAGAAACAAGAAATGCTTTAATGACCTGCGTTTAAATTTCCATAATGCTGAGCACAGCAACTGTGCAGACTCTGCACTGGATGGAAACTGTTGAAAAACTGTTGGAAACTGTTTTTATTTCTTCATGGTATGGCAATTACATATTTTCTAACTGCTAGAATATTCAAACAAAACTTTTTTTCAACTTACCATCATCCAGTTTCAAGTTTGCTAAGCAAGAATATGAATATGACTTCCCCTGCAAGCTAACAATACTAGGACTTCTGTTTGAGTCATTGAGATCCTCTGTATGACTTGAAGTTTCTCCATGAGAATTTTTTATAGAGTCAATTATATCAGCCAGCTTATTGCTTTCTTCTTGCTTTGTCAAGTGTTTAGGTAAGTCAATCACCTGAGTTCTACTGCGAGACGAATCTCGAGTTTTTCTTAAACTCTCAGATCCTGTTAAGTCATTAAGACTTGAACTGACCCTGTCATGGAACCGTTTGTCTTCATCTTTTATGTTATCACCCCAGCTCCGCCTTCGCAAGTCAGATGAGTCGCCTACATCCAGGTAGGTTTGATCACTACTGTCATTTAAAAAGTTGCTTGGCATTTCTTTTTCCTCTCTCTTATTCACGATGCCTTCCCTTTCTTCACCAGAAGGCTTTTCTTCCCTTTTCATCGGTTTGCCTAAATCAGAAAAAAGGGAAATAAATAAATTATAGTTTTGGAATACATTTGCAATGTTTTTAATTGAGATGAGTATATATGGTGCTGTCAGCATCTAGTATAGTACATGGCCAGAGTTTAGAATCTTCATGTTTATTTCCATGGTTCTGAGCTCTTCAGTTTACAGACAACGACTACTAAAAAAAATGGTGGTCTAAAAACTTAATATATGTTTCTCTTGTGAAGAGATTATATAGCAGTCTATTGTTAGTTGAGAAAAATTAATAGCATGGTTTTGTAACAGCTGAAAGAAATCATGGGGAGTAAATCACCAAACAGTCACCGAGTATTGGCCCCAGACAAATGGACAGCTAGAGCGTTTTAACAAATTCCTAAAGAAACATGTTCTCACAGCACAAGCACAAAGAAAGGACTGGAGAAAGTGCCTGCCCAACTTATTACTGAATTATCGCACCACACCACACAGGATTACAGGGGAAACCCCAGCCAAAATGCTTCTACAAAGGAAACTTAGAACAAAGATCCCAACTGTTCAAGTGACCCAGCCCAATGATGAAACACTTTGCTCAAGAGATGAGTCACACAACCTAAAAGCAAAGCAGTACACAGACAGCAAGTGTCGAGCTGCAACACACATTCCCAAAGCTGGAGATAAAGGACTTGTGGCACATAAACGCAAGACAAAATACTCCACCAGATGACTGTCACAAATGTACATGGATCACAAATAGTAATGAAAGATGTAGATGGTAGGAATTTATTGACGAAATGCTTAGAAATGCATGTTAAGAAGTACTGGACTGCAAGGGACAGTGCTCAAACATATGAAGAAGGTGGCGATAACACAAGCATGGATAATGTACAGGTTCAGTATATCAATCCACCTGCACAACAGGCACACAGTAATCCACCCAAAGCACCAGAAGATCAAGCAGGTTTACTTAAAGGATTACACATAGGTATATGAACACCTGTATACTTTAACGAGAAATTCAGAGACAAACATATAGATACATTAGTCATTCAATTCATATCATTCAATATTGTTATTGTTTCAGTACCAGCTCCTGCAGTACTAAACAGGGGAGGGATGTTGTATTGTAATATTATACCAATATACCTATACTTTTTTATATCAAACCACATGTAGAGATATAGAGTTACAATCGAAGGAACCTAGAGTAGAGCTAACACATGAGTAGTGTATGTTGGATGTAATAGATCAAACACGGATAAGAGTGTTTCATCTGATATCCAAACACCGAGAAAAGGGGTTGAAAAAACGAGGCGTAGCCGAGTTTTTTTAACCGACTTTGAGGTGTTTGGATAGAGGATGAAACACTCTTTCAAGTGTTTGATCTAACTTCTAACATCATGAATAATTCTAGGAGAAAATCAAAGCGAAAGTTGGTGAAATTTTAATCTAATTAAGATCACATATCCAAACCACCGTCACGGTAGTCACTTAATTTTTTTTTTTCTCCTCATTAATTATTCATGAATTATGTTTAGTCACAATAAAAGCAATACAAGATACAAAATATATCAGCCAAACAAGCTCAGTCAATAAGTTATTTAACATCACAATGGCAGAAATAAAGTCCCAAATTTGTTTTAAAAACTTTTTATAAAGCAATCCAGAAAGCCAGTTCAGACAGCAGGATTCTGACAGCTAACAGAGAACCAATCAAATTGATCCATTGTTTTGTGGACCAGCTTCCTACATAATAAACTAAGAATATATTTCCAGGGATTCTTAGGTGTTCTCGTTTCAAAAAAAAATCACATGGTAGTTAGCACTAGAATACCATCAATCATTGATGATAATTGAAAAAAGTGTGTGATTTATAATTGATACAGCACGGCTCAAAACAGCAGATGAGGCACACACACAAAAAAAAGGGTCTAGTCACAGAAATACCCTTCAAGTCGTTGAGCCTCTTTTAGCTGAAAATGATGCAAAATGATTTGCCATCTGCAATGATTACAAAATGAAATTATAGCTAAATTTTTAGCAATCCATTCTCCGTAAGTAAACAAGCTTAGTATTCTTAATTGTAAGCAGTCAGTAAAGTGTTGTAAGTGGTCTCTAAGTGGTCTCTAAGGTGTCCGGAAGTGGTCCGGAAGTGGTCAGAAAATGGTCAGCAAGTGGTTGTTACATGTGAAACCTACAGCAATTTGTTTGGCAACCTTCTTTAACAGGGCTGACTTTTACAGATCACCGTGCTCCTGCATATAAAAAATATGAAGAGAAACGAAGCTAGCTCGGAAAGTAAATAAAATATTTGGATACCGACTTAGGCAGTTGGCCATCTAAGAGCCAGCAATTTGCACTGATTGATGGTAGTCTTGTGCATGGTTATGGTGAACTAAACCCTCCATACGGGAAGTGGCTGGTAAGGTGTCTGTAAGTGGTCAGTTAAGTGGTTAAGTGATGTTTAAAGAATGAGAGGCCATGTTTTCTGTCTCTCAAAACATGGACTCAAGTGTTTTAAATCACTTCTGAATCTTTTTACCAGAAATTTAGTAGATAATATAATATGAATATGTAGACCGCGTAGCACTATGAGTACATGAACTAGAAATAATGGAAAGTTATAGTGCTTAGAAATGAGGTTATTCCGGGCGAAAGAGCCTTGGGAATAAATTCTGAAAAATTAATTTCCGACCTCGCTGGGATTCGAATCCCAGGGAGGTCGGAAATTAATTTTTCCGAATTTATTTCCAAGGCTCTTTCGCCCGGAATAACCTCATTTCTAAGCACTATAACTTTCCATTATTTCTAGTTCATGTATTTGATAGTGCTACGCGGTCTACATATTCATATAATTGCATTTCAATTACCGCGACCTAACATCTATTTCACCCCGGCCTGCT
>WUAP02140293.1:0-12328 GCA_015163945.2 Stichodactyla helianthus
CCACTTTCCCTTTTTCGGCAAAAAGTTTGTGGAAACTGGTCACCCCCCCCCCCCCCCCCCCCCCCCCCCCTCAAAATCTTGCAATCAAGTTTTACCAAAGTCCAAACTAATGCTGTTGAATATTTTCTCTTTTTTTCATTTTCCTTTTTCTTCTTTTTCTTCTTTTTTTCTGCCAGTGAATCCCATGCACTTACACCACTATACATGGTGTTGTTATCTTACATTTTTGGTATTGTAAAGAAAAGATGAGGTTTTATTATAAAACTTATGGCGACTAAACTCGGAGTTTCGATAATAAAAATATATTTTTTTACTTCTTATGCATTACTTTCTACTTTTGTAAAATGAATTTTCGTGTAAATTGTTATCGATAATAACATAATCGCAGTTGGTTTTGCCTAGTTTTCTTTTCAGTTTTTGCTAAAAAATATACTGTTATTTCAAAAAAGATTGACGGGGGGAAAGGTGATTGGCGATTGCACACTACCAAAAGGAACTGTGGAGTAATAAGAATTTCTTCGTATTCGTCTCTTAAAAGAAATAAAAGAAATGGACATGAAGAAACTCTTATTATTCCACAGGCCCTTAAAAAGTTTCTTAAAAAAAAAAGAATATTTAACAATTAGACCCGTAGACCGAATGGGCTTCGGGTCAATGGCCCACGAGGCCATATGCTGAGTGGGCTATTTGGCTTGTGCCCCATTAGGGCGAGAGATCTAACTTGTAGGTCAAACTTAAAATAAGAAACATCTGCAAATCGCGATTCAGCCACCATTTTTTTTTTTTTTTTTCTAAACCGGCGCTTTTCTCAACCATGGGCTATCAAGAATAGCCTCCTAGTAGGTAGCCGTTCGGAATGCAGGATTTGTGATCGCCCCCGTTTGGTCGTTACTAAAATAAATTAGTATCAACCAAACTGTGGGCGATCACAAATCGTACATTCCGAACGGCTACCTACTAGGGGGCTATTCGCGATAGCCCATGGTTGAGAAAAGCGCCGGTTTAGAAAAGAAAACGAATGGAGGCTGGATCGCGATTTGGAGATGTTTCAGACGAGTATTTGACCTACAATTTGGTAGATACTAAAACAATAAGACCTCTCGCCCTAATGGGCCACGAGTCAAATAGTCCATTCGACCTACGGCCTCGCGGGGTATTGACCCGTAGCCTGTTCGAGATACGGTTCTAATTGTTAAATAGCAGCCCACCTTCGATATTTTGGTTGAGTGATCGCACACAATAAGATCTGAGTCCAGGCTCCGGAGAAACGATGAAGTAATTATAATTATTATTTTGTTTCCCGGAGCCTCGATCTAGATCCTGTTAAGTGTGATCACTCAACCAAATTATCGAAAGTAGACGAGAATTCTTATTGCTCCACAGTTCCTTTTGTTCTTGCAATCGCCAATCACCGATCACCAAAGTACTCTCCGTTTTTGAAATAGCTGTAGACTTATTGCTAAAAAGGTTTTCATTGCCAAGCGACATAGACGATAAGAGACATTTCATACCAAGACCTGGTGCTGCTGACAGCCAAAAGAAGCCATGTTAGTTCTTTTAGTTCTTGTCATTTGCATCATTTGTCCATAAGATGGTTTTCGAATGACGTGTCTCCTATCGCCTGTCTTCTTTGGTGACATCAACCTTTTTGGAAATAGCTGTAATGGCTTTGATTCAAAATATCAAGTGCTTGTGGGAGTGCTGTATCACTGGTTCAACTCGACGTAATTGGCGGGAAACAAACCGGTTTGACCATTGAATGTACCGCTCCACCAGCCCTCATCAATCTGTTCGATGTTAGTTATGACGTCACCAGGATCGAAACTGATTTCGTCATCACCGGCTGAAAATACAAACCGTTAATATTTGACCATTAAAAATCCAAGAAACATTGCTTACACTCAACAAACAAGATTTTCGGGCCTAGCATATCGGGAACGTTTGAATATCGTATTGGTGTTGCCGCTGAAGGGGGAAGTTTGACGCTTCAAACTCTGAAGCCAATAGGTCCCAACATTTCTTTTGCTGTGATCGTCGACGCGTAGCACGAGAATTTACATGTGTTTGGACAAAATTTTGAACCTCACCCCCAACAATGTTGTACTTTAACATACGCGTTAAAGTACAACAGGTGTGTTTGAACGAAGAAAATTCACAGTAAAAAACACTTGCTAAAAATACCAGCTGGGTGTTTTAGGGGCAATTTTGAATCTTGGAAAGATTAGGCGAAAATATGTTTTGTTCTTTTCCTGTCTTTTCCTTTCCTTTCCTTTCCTCTAAGATTTATTATATACTTTTCTTATAAGGTAATTTCATGCACTCTCATTGGCCAACAAGCAATACGGACCGCCAACGTTATTTTTGTGTCCGCGATGCCATATAATAAACATTTTATTAACCTTGCTTGTTCGGTCAGTATGTAAGCTATGGAACCTCTTCCCCCTTCACTATTTTATGGCCTGCGCGCTATGCGTTGGGGCCTTAACGTTGTGGGAAAAAACTCGGTTTATGTGTATATTTCTGCTACCCAATTAACCCCACTTGCAGCAATACATTTTTGTTCCTTTGGCTTCCGTTCATCAACGGTCTAAGGAATTCATATCACTGGAGGCTCTAAGGTATAATCAAGGGGTTTGTTGTCTTACCTGCTTGGTAATCGTACAGTGCAGTAGCCGTAACACCATAGTCATCAGAAGATGCCTAAAAATGCCAAACACATTATCAGTAATTCATTCACATACAGGTACAAGAATAACGCACTGTTACTCCTAGGTTTACATGTGAACGAATGGTAGCATAGACTTATTCAGCCGTAATCGTTTTTTTTTTATGCATAATGGTAACGCTTGATAAGATGTATTACCACTGATTTCATTACTAATTTCATTACTACTGCATAGGCCTTGTGTGAGACACAAACAAGGTGCATTGTGGTCTAGCTTCGGTCCAAACAACACCATATAAGGTCTGATGAAAAAAAAAAGATGTTTGTACCGAAGCTAGACCACAATGCACCATATTCGCTATCTCAAAAAGGGCCTATAAGAAAGGTTTAAGGCACGCATTTGGAGATTCTCTTTTGTTCAAGCTAATAGCATGTAGATGGGGATGCAAATGATCCATTCCATCAGAATCTCAGGTGTACAGTTTTCTGGCAGACTTCGTTTGGTCTGTGGAACCGTAGCAACAATAACTATTGGGTTTCGGAATCGGTTTCTGAAAAACCATACTTTCTTATCCGTTTCGGTAATTAATCATTATTATTAAAACTGAGATATCGTCTTTGAAAACGGAAGTGTTAAAAAATCCTTTTTAGAGTGGATACTTGCATCAGACCATTAACCCGTTATCTAGTAAAAGTGGATTTCGCATGAGTGGGAAACAATACGAGATATTCGTTACTGTACTTATCTGTAATAGTAACTACGCTTCTTGATTAGATGATTTACACGAAAACAATGGGAAGCCATTTCAGTGTTACTGCATACCGTACCGTGTACATGCTGTAAGTCATTACGTTTCCCACTCATACGATAAACCTATCTTACGGCAGGTTGGGGCTCTTCCTCTTCTTCATGATATGATTCTACTGGTTGTTCCGCAGTATCATACAAGTCTTCAGCGTCTTCCTCAGCATCTCTTTGAGCTTGTTTCTGCCTTTCTGCTTCCTCGGCTGCTCTTTCTGCTTCCTCAGCCTCTTGTTGAGCGGCCTCCTCGGCTCTTCGTCTTTCTTCTTCTTCTTCTTCTTCTTCCCTTTCCCTAGCGGCTTCCTGGAAAGAAGGGCGAGTGGTAAATTAGACCTTTCATATAAACGAGGAGCGGCGCTTGGATGATTTTGTTTATATAATAAAGTTGATCAAATTCAAGATGGCGGCCAAGTTTATAAAGTTCACATCATAGCGAGAATCTACAGAGAACGCAGTTGATGTAATACATCCATAAAATCTATTGTGGCCTACGGTCGTTCTATCTATTGTATTACGTGTTATTCATTGTATTTCGGAATTTATTACACCAACTGCATGTTCTGTAAACTCTCCCTTACATCATATTAACCCCCCCCCCCCCCCCCCCCCACCCCCAACACAAAAAAAAAAAAAAAAAAAAAACAAAAAAACAAACAAAAAAAAAAAAAAAAAAAAAAAAAAAAAAGAGAGAGAGACAAGGGAAGAATACTGAACATAAAAATATAACAACATATTGCTTTTTCGTCCTTCCCCAACCCAATGCCCCCAACTCAACGCCCCTCCCAACCAAATGCCCCCCCCCCCCACCCAATACTCCAATTCAATGCCCCCCAACCCAATACCCCCTCAAACCAATGCCCACCCCCACCCAATGCCCCGCTTCCGAGTAGAATAGGAATGACATTGAAGATGCTTTACGGTTTTCACATGTTGGAAAATTTGATATAGCATGACGTTTCGACTGCAGCTGTTTCAGTCTTCATCAAAATGATAAAGCACGTTGAAAAGGATGAAAGTGTATAAAAAGCGGGGTAAATTAAATGAGATGTGGGTCCATATTAGGTAATTAAATTTGAATGACTTTGACAAAACGGAACATGTTCATATTAAAAAATCTAGATTATCATAGCGTCATGTTTCTCTAATGTAAAAGCTTTTGATCCTCAGAACATCCGAGATAACAATTACAAAATGCGATTATAAAATATAAAATTCTCCGAAACGAACTCCAAAGCAGTATCACTTGTAAGCTGTATAAGATGACCAGGATAAAAAGATGCTGATCAATCCTTACCTCTCAGTCCAAGAGATATCTTTCTACTTCAACTAAATATAATGAGCGCACGATCACGGCGGATTCGGCCCGTGTCTATTGGGTTCAAAAGTCTACTTAAGATTCTTGTTTACTAGTTAATAGTTTTAAATAGCAATACTCATCCATGTAGGAGTTAGTTACGGAAAATTTCCAAGTAACAAGTGGAGCATTGGTATCGCTGCTCTGCTCAGATATCGTTGTCCGACAACGTGGCGGCAAAATGGACAGCTTCTTACCGTTAATATGTAGAATGAAATAGATAAATGAGAAGATAATTTTGTACATAAGATTAATACTTAACATTACCTTCGCGAAAACAACAAAGGAAAGATGAGAAAATGAGGTAAAGGCGCAGACAGAAAAAAAATCGTTTTTTCAGGGATTTGTCAGGCTTAGTGGGGCCTTGAATACGCCGTTTTATAGTTTATTGGAGATTGAAAAATGAGTTTGCCGAAAAACGGGAGATGGTATCTTAAAAATCGAACTGATTTATTTATATGCCTTCATTATTGTAGAAAACAAACAAACCGCGCAGAAAGCTATATCATAGTCATACAGGCTGGAAAATACATGTTCAATTCATAATGCCCTCGGTGCTTTCAACCAAAGTATTCACCATCGAGGATAAAGCAATCCGGGTTTGAGTTAAAACTGGTAGGCATACTTCTTTGGTGGATAAAACAAATTGAAAAACAAACAAACAAACAAACAAACAAACAAACATGAGGTCGGAAATTAATTTTTCCGAATTTATTTCCAAGGGTCTTTCACCCGGAATAACCTCCTTTCTAAGCACTATAACTTTCCATTAATTCTAGTCCAAACAAATAAACAAACCACTTTGTGTCATGTGTTCGCGTTTTTCGATGCTGTTCGTGAAAGAGGCGGAGGAACGTTTGTCTTGTTAGACAGATGAGAATGTCGCCTTAGCCACGACAACCATCGGTAACTCCAGTCAAGTAGCATTTCAAACCATAGATCAGTAACAACATTTATATGACTTCAAGTACTGAAATATTTCATTTGTCAAAGTAGAAAGTTTTTCTGTGGCGCGGCTTCTTTCATTTAAGAGTGGCTTGAGCTTCTTATCTTTTGGGCTCGATTAATTGAAAAATTTAGCTGAGTTTCCCCAGCCTCACTAGTTTTTTGCACTAGAGCTATGCTAAAAAAGAGAACGCTTCGCCGAAATTAGGGAGCATCTTATAATGATGCATTCGTAGAATCTTACTCATACCTTGAGGAATGACCCATTATGCAATGACGTTTCCCTTGGAACCGTTAGTTAGCGTAAGTTGAAGACTGACAAACGGAGTTGTAGAGCTTTATATCTTGTATCTGATATAACAGCAACCATCAGACCTCTATGATTGAAGTGGAGTTGCTCTTATCTATGAGTAACGGATTATTTTTTGGATACGACCCGGATAAAGATGCCTTTATAGGTGGTTTGCAATCATTCCCGGGATAATAAGATGACTAAGAACATGGCGGCCATGATTGGTGAATATAACAAACTAAGGAATTAATGTGAAAATCTTTTGTTAAGATCAACCAACATGGCGGCTATGACATCACACGAAAAATAGCAATAAAGGAATAATAAAAACGTAAAGAGAGCAGTAAGCGTGCCCCGAGGCATTACTAGCCGATACGTAAAGATATATAGCACGATTTAACGAGGACATTCAGATGGACGTGTACAGTGAACGGAAAACAACACAAATAACATGAGGCTGATTTAATCACACCAAGACGTATTGGTGTTAAAGCCTAGTCTTTTATCTTTTTATTTTGATTATGTCTCGGGCCAAAGCCATGCAGAAAACTAAGAGGAAGTATTAACGCCCGTGTTCCATATTTTGTTTCATGGCCGCCATTTTGTTTCTTTTTCATATTTTCGCGTGCTTTTTTTTTAGCCAGCAGTTGTCATTGTGTCAAATAGTTTGTAGATGGAGTAACGAGGTTGATGGATTGAGAAGATCACATTCTTGCCTATTTTTCCAAGACTAGAATGATAATATACGACCAGTTAAAAAATGAACTAAAAAAATAAAGTGAAGATAGAAATGAAGGATTTCCATTGGGGTCCATAAAAACATTTGGAGGCAAATCAAACTTGAAGAAGAAGAAGAAGAAGAAGAAGAAACCAGTATGAAATAAAAAGTTACCAAAACGAATGAAACTAAAAACTTTCAAGTAACTATTTAGTCACAATTTCGCGCTTAAAAATTTTCAAACCCTTACATTCTAATTTTAACAAAAGTTTAATTAAAAGAAGAAAGGTTATATTTCATATGTAACAAAGACTAAAATAACCTGCGAGCAGAATCTCCTTTTACCTCCTAAAATGTTTCCCTTAAAATCACCATTTTTTTCGTATCATTATACTGTATTTCAATTTAATCTTGGTAAAATATGACCGTGTGGACATGGAAAATTAATGAAACATTTTAAAACCTTGTTTTGATGTAAAAAGTGCGTCTAACTAATTACTAAATGAATTGAAACTGGCTATGGGTTAAGAAATTGTATCGAATTTATATAATAACACATCTACATATATCTTGTGACTCAAGATTAGATACCTGTGTGTTTTTGGGTTAAAAATCATTTAAAAAACACGATTGTTTTGTGAAAAATCCATTAACGCAAGAATGGGTTTTAAATATTTAAAAGAAGCAAGTTTTAATTATGAGATAAGTTCTTAGTTCATGCTCTTTCAGATATAGCCTAAAGTTAGACTACCAAGATTATTTATTCGACAATTAAAAAACATCATTTAAAAGGCATTGTTTTGAAGGAAAAAAAAATTATTAATGCAAGAATATATTTTAAATCTAGTTCAAAGGAGAGATAAGTTCCGCGATCATATTTTTTCAGCCGAGATAGACCTATATAACTAGACTATCAAGATTATGTATTTGACAATTATTTGATATATATTATACCTAGGACGTTAGAAGTGTTTTGCTTCCTTATTTTTAATTCCAGGCTGTTACTGAACAGAAGAACGTTGAAGGAATGGCATCTAAATGTACTGTTTATTTTGACAAAACTCCCGTTAAATTTTCGGAATTACTTTCTGAGATACATTTATTTCATCAGTAACTGGGAAGATCATATATTCAACTCCGCGGTATTCGCCTATTTCAAAAAAGGTTGTCTGTCGGCGATCTGAAATCTGAGACTGATCATTCTCAAGCGTAGGCCATCGCTCTTAAGGTGGTTTCGTATTTAGCTATTTATTGATTGCAAACTACTAACAGATAAAACTTAATAATAAATTAACGGCTCGTGCGCTCCGGCAATTCCTCTCAGTCTCAGGTTACAGATTTCAGATCGCCGACTGACAACCTTTTTTGAGAGTAGGTGTATACTATCCTAAAAGCTCTTATACCACGGATACGCAAGAACGTTTTTAACTTGTTAAAGTCAGTTTACCGATAGAACTTTCTAATACTTCCCTGACTTTGATTAAGAATGCAAATAAGTGTGTTGGAAGTATTTTTTCCTGCTTTGAAGCGGTAAAGATTTGTTTAATGGCTGCCATTTTTTAAAAAATATTTTCGAGTGATCGCTTCGATCATATGGAAACCAGCGCGATTCAAACGGCTTTAGCATCGCTGAATGAATGCTGCACATTTTGGACAATCATCATAGCTATCGGAAACCAGACTAAATGTAAACAAAATAACCATCTATTGGCATATGGATATAAAACTGTGCAGCAGCCATATTATCTACAAATGACTAGGAATGAGAGGAAGAATATTCACACAGAATGATTTTCAGTTAACTTAGTGACGTTTTCTTTCTATTATATCCGATTTCAGCAAGACAATCAACCAATCAGCGAATCTTTCGTATAATCAACGTTGTTTAATAACGCAAATAAAGTAAAAATTCACATTAAAAAAAAGATGTTAATCAAATATTTTTCGGAGATAAGTTGGCAGCAACTAGAAACTGAATTTAATTAAACAAATAACATAGATTTACCTTCTGCGCGGAACCAAGGAGTAGTCCGGAGTAGGATGTCCGTTCCCTTCCATCCCTACCCCCCCCCCCCCCCCCTCTTCTTACCTTGGAACCACGGCCACTTGGTCAATGTAACAAGCGAAAATGAAACATTTTATATAAAACAGGGGAAAATTACTAGGGGAGTCCATCTAAGACTTATATCGTGTCTCAGCAGTTTGCTAGCTGAGCGAAAATATAGTCTGCCATTTAGTCTAATATAGAAAAGACAGACCTGAATAGCATCAATGAAAACAGGCGATTCAGAGAGTTTCTTACTGAAATCTTTCTTTAGCTTTGGTTGTTTAATGCTCTGAACGAGCACATAATCCTATTTATTTCCTCTTTCTTAGTGTTTTTGGATGTTGAAAGTTCTTAAACAAGTTTTATTTAATTATAAAACCACATAGCAAGCAAAAGCTTTCGTGATAAAAAAAAGGATCCTCGAATTCACTCGCTGTGTCGATTAGATTGTCTCCACCGGCAATCTGAGCTTGAATAGTCAGTTAACCTATCAATTCACTATTAAATAATTGTCATTCAATATGACATTGTGTTTTTTAGTCAGAATCGTATTCTGCATTTGCCGTATGCATCTTGTAGATTTATAATTATTTTTCTATATCTTCAACGCTGAATTCGAGTCCTATTATTTCTTTTCTTTCTTTCTTTCTTTCTTTTTCTTTCTCTCTTTCTTTTTTTACAAAGAACTATAGAAGCCTTTCATGATATAAATTTATGTTTCAACGATATAAATCGTGGGAACATTATAATCACTAGAAGAACGTGTACTGACTTTGCTTCACTGAAGGTCACGACTGACAACTAGTCAAAGCGCGAACTATATTTAGCACAGCTAGCAAACTGGCAAAATGAGGCACGAAATATTATGGAAGATGGATTCCCCTTGTAGTTTTCCCCTGATATAAAATGACCCCCCCCCCCGCCCCAATTCCCCACCCACCCCGGGCTCAAAATACTAGATCCAACCCAGATCTTGCCTTTCCCATTTATTGACGAAACCGGAATAACGTCTGGAATATACATAGATGGTATTTTTATGACGTGAGTTTCCGTTACTAGCTTTTTAGTTCCTTCAAACTACAAGGCATCTATGACATGAAAAATATTTTCTACTTGCAAAGGTTCATTTCCAAATTCACAAATGAAAACTTCTTCAAAACTCAGTGACCTTATTAAAAAAAAAAATGAAACGACCCTACGTAAAGGCAGACCCTGGTATTTGTATTAATAGCTAACATCGATTTAATTTTCTACTGATTCAACATCAA
This sequence comes from Stichodactyla helianthus, assembly GCA_015163945.2. NCBI lineage: Eukaryota > Metazoa > Cnidaria > Anthozoa > Actiniaria > Stichodactylidae > Stichodactyla > Stichodactyla helianthus. The sequence continues at coordinate 10,092 of WUAP02140293.1, forward strand.
TAACATATTGTCCTTTCTTACTCAATTCATGGTTTTTATACCCTTAGCTTAACTAGACTGCACGGCAAAATGATTGACTGAGTGCGTTCTTTATGAAAGGCCAATACATTTAATTTAAATCGCACCTTTATGTGTATATTGGCGCTTTCAAAATCATTCCGAATGATTGTACTGTATTTTCAAATCAAAATAGCTGGGAATATTGTCAAGAGAAGGAAAGAGAATGAGAGGAATGAAAAACAGTTTGCTGCAGTTAATGCAAAACTCCGACCAAATAAGATAAGTCACAGTTCAAATAAAGTTTAAAGGCCTAATCTGTAAAGCAAATCAGACGTTGTTTCATAAGCTGATTCCAAATTTAGCTGACTTCTGTCAATGTAACCCCGGTTTTTTGATAAGTTGTTCGTCTGAATTTAGCAGAAAAAAATTACCGACCGTACGTCATTTCAATACATTAATTAAAAATACACCAAACGGCCCCCTTGGCACTTTTACTGCAGAACTTTTGGCTTATCAAAATAAAATTTTGATAGCGAGTGTCAAAAAGATACCTATTACTATACCTTACTTGTGAATCGTTGTGGCCGGCCTTGAAATCAGTGTAATATCTTCATGTGATGCGTCAAGCCCATGTTTGCTATTGCAAGAGGATCGTCCGTCGCGTTCGACCGATCCCATTTAAAATACTGTTAAAAAAAATTCATGATGACACTAAGGTATTTAATCAATTCGATAATAAGTGGTTTTGAAAGCTGGATAAACTTACTGATGCGACGTCTATACAACAGCATTATCCAAAAAAGCTTGTTCTTCCGTTGTGGTTCCAATATGAACTGAAACAGTACGCCAAAAGACTAATGGGAGATCAAAACTGGCGCAGATTTCATTCATTCAAGCGTGCAATTTACGGAAGCAAGATGATTGTGTCATACAATGCCCTAGTCAGTTGATGACTTCCAATGCTCTTGATGTCAAATAAAAGGAAATGGCCTATGCAAATGATCTGGTTGATTCTGCCACCTGCTTCTGCGCTTCCTAGAGTTCTTTAGTTTCTTTACCATTAGTCATGGTACCTTTACAATATCATATACGCATCAAGTCATATTTAGACATGTTCTGGTTGAATACTGGAAAGATCAGAGCTGCTCTTTGATTGTTAACCCAGAGGGAAAACTTCACATGAAAGAGAAAATCACTAGCTACAACACGCACATACAATGAATTAACAAAAAATGACCAACTCATAATCGATAATTGCTAACAAAGTTGACGATTGATACCATGCAATTCGAGAAAAGATAAAAGCGCAAAGTTTATTACTCAGTGAGTGAAAGACCGTAAGTGTAGTTTAGAGAACTGATGCCATATTAAACAGGGGCGGATCCAGGGGAGGGGTACAGGGGGTGTGCACCCCCCTGAGATGAGCTATTTACAGTCAATTATGGACTTAATATCATTTACTTTTGGTACTCGAGTCCTGATCATAAATGGTGCAACACCTCATTCACCTTAAAATAAATCCTGGAGCACATTCCTCACAATCTTAAACCCATCTCTACATAACATTAATTGATTGTTTACTTAACATAAAAACGAAGGTAAAGGTTTCTTAGTTGATCGACAAATTGCGCGGAAATTCTAAATTGAAACACAAACTAAGTGGCCTGGCAAGGATTCCTCAATAAGGGTTCACATCCAACTAAGTCAAGAAATCACCCCTTACCCCCTTCCCTTCTCCCCCGCCTCCCAATACCCGACAGGAAAAAAGGGTGGGGCATAACCCCGTGTACCCTCAAACGGAAAGAAAGGAAAGAAACCAGACGAACGATCCATTGAAAGGCACGAAATGAATTGAAGAGCCACGAGGCTCTTTGAAATACAACTTGTAACAAACACTTGTCATGAAAATGCATGTATTGTTGAGTGAAGAGAAATAAAACAGAAAGGAAAAAATGTAAGAAGAAAATATTGCTCAAGTACAGATCAAATACAAAGACACGAAAAATTACTCTGGTGGCCAGTATTAATCACAAATCATTAATCACGAATTCACAATTTAGTAGCTTTGTTATGATGTCAAGTTGACAAGATAAAAAGAAAGAAAGAAAAGAAAGAAAAGAAAGGAAAGAAAGAAAAGAAAGGAAAGAAAGAAAAGAAAGGAAAGAAAGAAAAGAAAGAAAAGAAAGAAAAGAAAGAAAAGAAAGAAAAGAAAGAAAAGAAAGAAAAGAAAGAAAAGA
>WUAP02140304.1:0-12327 GCA_015163945.2 Stichodactyla helianthus
ACTATTGGTCCAAAACATACTTTAGTACATTAAATATTAGTAGAGATATTGCTATTTTAATTTTTTGGATTAGTCTCATATGACTCAGGCCTTAACATGCTTGAGATGTTTGCTTAAGCTAGCCTAGCTTACCAGGCAAAATATGGGGGTGAAGAATATCCAGCACAGCTTAAGCCAGGGGTTGATTCTGAAACCAATCATTTCCTCCATGTTCTGATAGAAACGTTCAGCACCTGAAAATTACATCAAAATAAGAAGAAAAGAATAACATCATGCAGGAAATTGACTGTTTTACCAGCATTTCAATTCAGTGGAGTTAATCTCTAATAACAGAGCATTTTCATATCATGGATTCTGTGTCTTTGTCTTTGGGAATGGCCAAAATTATGACCCATACAGTATGTGTATGGATGAGGAAAATTTTCAATTTTATTTACTAGATTTTTTATTTAGTGGTGAGAACCAAAAAGAATAGACCTCATTGGTTAGGGTGCAATGTTTTTCCATTTCAGATCATGTGTCATTCCCTTGGGGTCTACATCTTTCTTTCTCAGAAATGCTTTGAGAACACATTTATACATTGTGTGTGATCACGGGAGGGGAGAGGTTATAAGAGGACTCACCATAAACCCATCCAATGCCAATACTCTCAAAAAGAGCAACCCAAAGAAGAGCACTTCCGCTGGCAGAGTAATTGTCAAACAGCTGGAATACATACATGCCACCCTAGGAAAAATATATTTGAGCTTGAGTCAATGAACCCATTGTAAAATATGGTTTTTATGAAATTCGATACGATATCTATACAATGATTAGCAAAATAGATAAATATGAAAAAACAAACAAACAAAAGAGCAAAAGCAAGTTGTTTCTTCAAGCCTAAAACTTGGGAAGATCTGAGTTCCTGACAGGGCTCAAACCTGTGACCTCCTGGATATCAGTCAGGTTCTCTAACCACTGGGCTACAGAGAACAAGGCATAATCACCACTTATAAAAAGTGCAATAAATGGAAGAAAAAAAATGACTGAAAGGAAGAAAGAGAGAAAGAGGGTAAAAAGAGAGGAGGGAATAATGGGTTGATACATGCATGCAGAAGCCTAGCCCTAACACTATCTTTTACAATCAAGTAAGATATTTACCCTAGTGACCATGAACAATCCAATGAGAAACCAGAACACTGACATCACAGCAATGAAAATCTCTTTGCGGTATCCACGTCTAAGATACCCAGGGAACACATCTACTATGGCTGTGACAAATCCCTCTACTCCAACAAACTAAAAATGCAAAAAATTATACATTAAGAACCTATTTTGAGCTTCATATTAAAGGCATTTGAATGGTTTACCAGGTTGCAAGGAAGAAAAACCTTTTTAGATCAATTTAGTGAATGGAAATTAAAGAAATTGTTTTTTTTTTGGTCAAAATAAAGGCTTCAGATCAGAAAAAGGCAATACAATCCCCCCCCCCCCCAAAACAAGAACACCGACAAAAATGAAATCAGACAAAAACTTTAAAAAAAAAAAAAGGAAAAAAAGGAGCAATTTGAAAAGTAGGAAGATTAAGATCTCTTATTTGGATTTTCTTATTGAATTTATCTTTGTATGACCCTGTTTTAGGTATCTTTATATACATTTACAAGTGGTCGATCTTTAAAGTTAACAGTTATGTTAAGAATTTTAGCAGTTAAACACAATGCAACTATAAAAAACATAAGTGAGGTATAGTTGAATGCAACATGTTCTGAAAGGTGCATCACCCTGGTAATCTATTACAGCAACCTTTAATAAGAGCAACGCTTGCCATATAAGTAAGCATAGGTGGACACAATCCAATACAGTATGCACTAATAAGTAATATACAACTGTTAATCAACATATCAATAGATATCTAAGTATATTAAACTAAAAACAAGGTAGATAAGGTTACAAATACTATATACTGCTGTATACCAAATTTAAGTCTTAATGCCAAGAATTGAAGATTATAATGAAAGTAATTGTAGGATAGTTCACTGAGAGAATAGTATTTATCAACTGGACATGCAATAGTAATGCCGTGTAGATATAATGAAAACCTGAGCAAACAGAGATGGCTGATTAGGACTATTATTAATAGTAATAGTAGTAATAATAGATTGGGTCATGCTATTAACCTGGAGTATGACAGTGATAAGGTATGTTACTGTGGTTCTACTCTAATTGTGGTCACTTGAGTTTGTTAACCAAATAACAAATCCAAAACAATAGCATTTGAGTTTATGTCCTACTACTCATTGGTCCACTGCATCTACATGTGAAACATTGTGACACGTTCTCTACTGTGGCAAATAGACCACTTTCGATATATGGTTGAGTGGTCGCACACAATAAGATCCAAGTCGAGGCTCCGGGGAAACAAAAGAATAATTACGATTATTTCGATGTTATTTGCTTGGGAAATGATTAGAATGAGTATGTTTTTTGTTTCTTGAGCATATTATGTTGCTTGAAGAAACATAACATATTCGATTTGACGATTATTTCATTGTTATTCCCCGGAGCCTCGAATCGGTTCTTATTGTGTGTAATCACTCAATCATATATCGAAAGTGGTCTATTTATACATTTGCTATTGCTTCATCAAATTTCAAAGTTCCCACCATCTATACACCCAGTTATGTAAGTTTACCAAACAGTTGCTGCCAATAATATGTATACAGAAAAAACTAAGTATGGAGTCACACTCTAAGAAGATATGTGGAATCAATTCTAGAATCTCGCAAAATTACATTTATTTAGAGAATTCAGGGAAAAGGTCAAGCTCATTGAATACCATACTTTAGCTGGCGGTTGGAACTTTTGTTTGACATCACGACAGAACATGTCGTAAATGTTCACATGCAGATGCACTGTGCCAATGAGCAATAGGATATAAACTCGAATTCTATTGTTTTTGATTGGTTATCTGATTGGTTAAAAAACTCAAGTGACCATGGTTAGAGTACAAGCACAGTAATTAAATGGCCTTGATGAACAGCCTTGCTAACAGAGATCCCTTTTGATTTTCTCATTTTGCCAAGTTTTTCCTCTGTACTGGCTTTTGTTCTCGATCATTATGAAAGGAGACCTCTTTATCATGCATGGTATGTCACACATTGCCTGGTAACACAATCCACCATGTTGGATGTAAACATGCAATCATGGGTGACCTGTGACAGGTGCAAGTGTTTACAGTCTTGTTTTTCTCAGAAAAAGCCCCTTTGTTGTTTTATAAAACAATAATAATGGGGTATTTTATATAGTACATTTCACATGGTCTCCATGTGTTTCACAATCACTGATTTGTCAGTGGAGGAACTTTAAAGGCTGCATTTTAGGGGTCATTATCAACCAGATTTTAGGTCAACACCTTTGCATATTATCGTCAAAGTGGAAAATGCTGAGCCCAGGCAGAGGTGTCTTGGAGGCCGCAAATTTGAACGAGTTAAAATTATACTGAGTGAAAAACTCTACCAGTTTTAGAAATAGCACCTTTATTTTAGTAAGCTGAAAATTAACAAATTTACAGATGTTTGTATGACAGGGGTATATGCCATACCTCCAGTCAATACAAATGTCTGTAAATATGTCAATTTTCAGCTTACATTTTCCCAGCTGATATAACACCTGACATAATGAATCTTTGTAGGGTTACCAAAATAAAGATGCTCTTTCTAGTGCTGGTGGTATAAGTTTTGAAACAAAAGCTAGTACAGAGAAAAGACTGACTATTAAAGAAGAGAAGGAATGACGTGCACTCTTAAATGTATTGGAAGACTTAAATTGTATGTATTTTGAGTGTGTGTGTGTGTGTGTGTGTGCATATTTGTAGGTTTGAGGTGAAATGAGTGAAAATAGGGATGATGGTGGGGAAGGGACAAAGAGAGAGAGAGAGAGAGAGAGGGGGGGGGGGGGTAACAAGGTAAGCTAAATACCACCACACTGTGTACTGAAAAGGTAAGCATTTAAGAGGGGCACCCATGACATTAATAAAATGAATCCGGCTTGTAGAGCTATGGACTAGTCCACCCAACCCACTTTGAGAGTCGAGAGGGATTTTTCTTGAGTGGGTGAGTGCCAACTCAGATGTCATCTGTGTGATACTGCTGGTTCCATAAAGGCTGATTTCCAAACTAATGAAATGCTGGGGTTGCATGATTTGGGTTCAGTTGGTCTGTAATTTGTGCTCCGAAATATCATAGAATAAAAATATGCACTTTTCAATGGAATAACTCTGGAATATACCACTGTGCAATATGACAGTGTTAAATGTGCTCAGCATAATCGGCAGGAAGTAACACAGCATCTCAGAAACCCAGGAATTAAAAAATTACTAGATATTCATATCTCAAAATGTGTTTTTCATTTTTCCAGTTTTTCATTTTTGTCATTACATTTTATGCTCCTTTATTCTTTTCTTTTAAAAAATAACAGTGTAAAGGATTCAGCCAATTTTGTGAAAATTATACTTATTTTCCTTTTTTTCAATTTGTAGTGTTATGTCAGCAATAAAAGTTTGTTATGATTTGGAAAAATGCAGGATCTCACAAAATAGAAATCTTTAATCAAAAACCAACTCTTTTTAAATTTGTAGTTGAATTAGCATTACCAGCTTGTCTGGCTTGTTTCAGTGACTGTTTGAAACTTCTGTTTGACTTTGGGTAATGATTTATAATGATTACATTCAATCCAATCATGATAATATAATCATAAAATTGACCTACAGAATCTTGCAAATTTTCATTTTGCAGATAATTGATTTGCTTATGATCAAGAGAGTCTGAGAAAACAGAAATGTATCTGGGTAACCCTGAGAAAGTCTCCCTGCAGAAAACACTTGAGTATAATGAAAAACCAATGTTTGTAGGTGACTGGACAAAGGGGTGTAATTGCATATGCCCCTCTGTCCTAAAGCTGTGGATTAGATTCTCTTACACTACTATGTAACTACAGCATTTATTATAGTGCATTATAGTTCTGCACACACACACAGCAAAATCTTTAATATCCAGGCCAGACTGTTATGATTTAAGCTATGTGAAATCCAGTTTAACTGAATCATTAGTTTCAAACATCTGTTTTATTTGAATTTTTGGTTGTCTCTGTTTCAAATTTATTAAGATTGGCTGCAACAGAGAAGCATGAAAAACCAAACTATGTCTCCTATGCATTTCAGCAAAACATAATGTTCTAACAAGTTGGTGAAGTGCCAAAAATTGTCTATTAAATAATATTAATAACAAAAGTTATGAATTGGTTAATTGAACATATTGTTGATGTCAGTTTGGCTTGCTTAGAAAACTACACAATTATATTAATAAAATTAGTGTTTATTTTACTTCAATTTATATCACTCTTAAAAGGTTTTCTATTCTCATTTTTCATTTCAATTTCAGATAAATAATAATAAAAAATTCCTTATCTTTTAAATACTGAGCCTACTATACCATGGATCTTGAAAAAATAATTTCATAAAGGGAAATCCTCAGAATTTATACCAATTGAATATTCTACATGTAATGTGATTAAAAAAATTAGTGAAACAGTATGATACATAAAAAGCAATACAGTAAAGATAGTTAAATTTCACACAAAATTATTTCAATGTACTTGATAATAATTACAGTATACAAAATAATTATCGATCTATCTTTAACCACATCAAAAGATTTTAATTTTATTATCTTCTATGTCAGTCTCAAAGGAATGATTACTGTTGAGTAAAAATATCTGACCTATTAGTATTGATCTTTGGAGGCAGAACATCCCTTAATTTGAAAGAACCAGTGTTATTTCTTAAAAAATCAGTAAGACATTATAAATCAATTTTAACACAACAGTTTCACTACAATGCAAGTTGCATAGGAAACTTTAAATGATTTAAACTATTATCTGCAAGGTATGATTAATTATTTATTTTGTTAAGGAAACCTAATTAATAATGTACGCTATTACAAGTTATATATTTACACATGAAAGTTAGAACAAATAGTAATGTTACTAATTACATTATTCATATGGATTCTGCTCTGTTAAAGGAAGAAAGTATTGACATATTCAGAGATCTATTGTGGGTCTTCTGCTGGCAAAATGTATTTTCATGAGATTAAAATCTGAAATGCTTCCAATAATTTGGTATATTGACATGACAAATGTCAAGAATTCTTGAACAAAACCTTTGAAACATTTTATGGCAAACTAACTCTCCAAAACCAAAAAAGGATTCCAAATTTTTTTATTTCTGGTGACTGAAAATGGTACACTTTGAAAATGTTGAAAACAAACTAACACTACTTATGTTTTGAATAGACCTTTTTACTAATACAGTGGCCATCTTGAATATATTAATTTTTCATTGTTTAAATCTCAATATTATGGGATGTCCAAGGGGCAAAGCAAGAGAGTAAGGATTAGTGTGCTGAAGAAATTTAAAGTTTTATCCTCCATGATCTGGCAATACCAATGGGGCACTGATGGAAAGAAGTTAGGGTTAAGTGGGTCCTGCCAGATTCCATTGGCACAGATTTAACTGAATAGGCTAGCAAAAATATTGTTACTGGTACTTTTTTTTTTTTTTTTTAAAGTTTGACTTGTTACTATAGTATTAATTCAATTACAGTTAGTTATGACATTAATTTTAGTCGTCTCCTCACAATGACATATTTAACAATTATTTGCCAAATGCAAAGTGATTATTGGTGGTGAATATTTACTAAGATGAAGTCACAGGTAAATATTCACCAATAATTACTGAGCCAAGGCAAATAATTGCTTTAGTATCATTACACAGGTGATTAATTGAAAGAAAAGACAACACTGATTTATTTCTAATATTTATATTTATTTTATGCTTGTCAAGTAGCATGCATCAAAGCTTATTCAATCCTATATTCACCTTTTGGTGATTGAGAAATAGTCCAAAGTTCTTGACAAATCAGTGTGTGTGATTTTCTATAATCACCTGTGTAAGGACACTAAAAAATAATACAAAAATATTAGATAACAGAGAAGAATATAACCCACAGCTTTAGTTCTCAAGCCACCCACATCCAATGGCAGATTTTATTATTAAGGAACAGGATTGTTCTCTTGCTTGTTCTAAAACAAAAAAAGTTTTTCTCTAAATGCAACTACCAATTTGGCAAGTTGCTCGAAAATACCTCACTATCCAATCCCAGCAGAATGACCATAAAGAAGAACAGAATGGACCATAGTGGGGAAATGGGCATCTCAGCAACCGCTGCAGGATAGGCAATAAAGGCCAGACCAGGACCTACATAGTGAATAACATCAGCAACAATAGCATAATTCACACCTTTGGGTGCTTTCCTCAACCGCACTCTTAACTTTGTTCCATCTTGTGAGCTGACCAAACAAGGCTTGTTCTTTGTATTGGCATTTTAAGGGAGTCATAATTTATGTTACAATCATTCAGTTAAACTTTTTGCATCAGTTTAATTGGAATTTTTTTTTAAAACCAAGTCTGTAGGACTACTTTGAAAAAAATGGACCATTCAGCTTGTACACAATGTTCTTCCATTTCAGACAAGTTATTCCCTTGGGTATTGTTTCTTTGTTTCTTGTTAATGCTTGTGAAAACACAATAATACGGATGAGCCTCAAACAAAGAATCTTATTTTTAAGGGGTCCAACAGCACTTGGTCAAAAATAGGAAAACATTACATCCAACTTAGCTGAAAGAGGGTCCATTAATCTCCAGCGATAAAACAATGTTTTTTATTTTACTTTCTTGCCATTAATAATGAAAGAATTAGGATTAGAAGTGTTAAACTTAACTTACCTGGGAATTCAGGAGTACCCTGAGGACAGAAACTCCTAATCCCTTCATTACAAAACAACAAGAAGTGTTCAGGAAGAAACAAACCTAGTTTGTGTCAGAACACTTTTTCCCTTGACGTACCTGTGGCATTATGATCCTTACCTTAGTGGCATAGCATTGCTACTTAAGGCTTATTGCTGACACCACAAGTTTATTTACATATTTAACTACCATATATTGTGTACGTGTATAACCTTGATTAACTAACATTATTACTAATCCACTGCTCTTTGGTAATATGGAAAAAATAATTCCAATATATTTCTTTCCTGCAGAAGAGTATTTAACTCCATGACATTTTAGAATTTTTTAGGTCAAACTTCTAAAAATGCTATCTATTTATAAGAAATTGACTGCAATTAACTTTATTCCATTTTCCAAAGCAATTAAGCAATTAATAAGAATACATATATCATATATACCTTACCTTCTAGAATATGATACACTGAGAAAAAATTATTTTACTTTACCTGACTCTGCTACATCTTTGACACCGACTCCTTGCTTCTCAGCCATGAACCCAAGTACAGAAAAGATCACAAATCCTCCATAAAAACTTGTACCACTGTTTACGCATGCAAATATGATACAATCCCTAAACGGTGGAGCATATATAGTTAAGATTCAGTACTGCTTGCACATGGTTTGTACAACTTTGTCGAGAAAAGAATTAAAAACTTTTCAAGGGCAAATGTTTAATTTTCAAGGACAACAAGAGATTATTTCCATCTTAAGCAGTGCTTCTGTTCAATCTTGTGTTACTATTACTTGTTAGCAATCCTTGAGAGCTTGTTTTGAGCTGTAAAGATTCATTAATCGACCTCTAATGCACAAAAAACAAAGATAACCAAAGCAGGCAGGCAACGACTGCTAATGCACAAAAAACAAAGATAACCAAAGCAGGCAGCACAAGCTTTGGCCACCCCACATTTTTGCAACATGAAAATGAGGTTATCAGGGCCATTGGATGGGGGGAGTTCTGTAAAACCTTTGTTAAAACAACTATAAAATCTGTCAAAACCACAAAATTCAAGGACAATTTCTATATTCTTAAGGACTTCTCCCCAATGTTCAAGGACTTTTTAATGAAAAATCAAATTCAAGGAATTTCCAAGACAGATTATGAAATTCAAGGACTTTTCAAGGTTGTACAGACCATGTTGCATGTAAGACTCAATCAATTTTCATATTTAGCCCTGATGACCAATCTGTCCATTATCAATATAATAGACAGATTTAGCAGCAATGACTCAAGCTCAAGAGAATGGTGCAAGCACATTTCTTTTTGTGTATGTACATGGTCCTTCAAGGACATCATAAACATAGGAAAAAAATGGCTCACACATGAGAAAAAACATGCTGTCAGCCTAAGGTTGCATCATCTTTGCTAAATCTTTTTTAATAAACTTGTTGACAACCATAGTTACAAACCTGTAACAATTATTCTTAAATTTGTTGTAACTTCCAAGAGCAACAAGAGTTCCAAGACCGATTGAATAGGAAAAAAACACTTGAGTAGCAGCATCAAGCCAAACCTAAGGAAACAGAATCAAGTTACATGAGCTCCTTCCATTTAAAACCATGTAGCAACATAGTCAGCTCAACTTACTTGTCCCTGTTGCAGTTTTGACCAATCTGGAAGTAGATAAAACTTGATTCCAGTGCTAGCTCCAGGAAGTGTAACAGCACGTACACAGATGATAGTCAGGAGAACATAGGGGAAAGTTGCAGTGAAGTACACCACCTGAAATAGCAAATAACATTGTCATAACAAAATCCAATAGAACCTGGAGAAAAAACTACTAAAGTACAAAATTATTCAGTACTTTCTACACATCAGTTTACTGGTCCAAATCAAAGCAATCAATTGAAGGAGTGAGGTACAATTAATTTGAATAATCCTCTGAAAATACCTTGCAACTTCAATTGAATGGTTTGTTTTTGAATGAAATATATACAGTTGTTCCCAAGAATGTTGTCCAAGTGAAGAGGTTTATACGACAATAAAGTCATTAAGTGTTCAATTTCCTCACATGGAATTTTAATTTGCATGTGATACAAAACTACCTGATGGCATTCTAAACTGCTGTCGACATTTTCTGCACATGCATGTAATGGTGAATGTTTAAATTCCTAGTTCCATGTGCACAAAAATCAAATATTTAATGACCATTGTCATATAACCCTCTTTTCACTTGGACATTAGACTGTTTTAGCATGAGGACGCGGCCTTCAATCAGGACATCGTGCTCGGCTTAAAAGACTGGTACGAGGTAGATTTCCCGCGTCTTGTATATTTGACATCGCGTCCACAACATGAAAACAAGCACTTTTACGTCCTGAAGAAAACGTCAAGGAAAGTCGAGGAAAAATGGCAAACTCGAATAAAAAATAAATAAAATTCCTTCGTAATTTTTTAAATTAATGTAACTATGATTAACTTTGCTTGAAGAAAAATAATATGTCACATAATAGCTTTTATTTTGCTATTTTTGAGGAGCTTACGTACAGGAACGTACAGCATTTCTAATTTTCCATAGCTCTGTATCTGCATTGCATTGTTGTTCTTAAAAATGCTGTCTTGCTGACTTAACCATACCAAATTAAATCCAGAAAGATAAAAAAGGGGCTTTTAATGTGTAATACTGTATACAAACGATAGCTGTGGAGTCAAATTTTCTTATGTCAAATATGCTTATTTACACGCTTATATCGAATCACCTTGTTTACATCCCCAAGTACTTAAGTAATTATTAATTAATATTGTCAAAATATGCAAGTATTAAAGCTTCTCTGACACTACAAAGTCCTCCAAAGTGGGCCATGTTGACGTAGTAGGTCTCGCGTCTTCCTGTCACATAAGCTAAATCAACCATTGCACGTACCCTCATACCCAGTTCCCTGGGTAAAAAAGCGATCAAATGACGTCTTGGGCTACGCGCGTCCTCATGCTAAATCAGTCTATTACCTTTTTGGGAACGACTGTAGAATAACTGGGGAAATTCACATGCCTCCTTTTCCCCAAATAGCCCCTATTTGCACCAGCCCTTCACCCTCCTCTACACAATGACTATTTCCAAAAGTTTCTAATATATTATATTTCTCTTTGTTAAAAACAAATATGTACAATAGTCAACAAGGAAACTTCCAGCTGAGCAGAAATATATTTTTTAACCAATCATAGTCCATTGTGATTTTCATAGCCAGCATTATGTTCAAGCACTTTTTTCTACCTGAAAACAATTGAATTATCTAAAAACCATGTGAGAAACTAGATGCTCTAAGAGCGTAAACTGGGCTGCCTGTGGTTTGATGTCACACTTTACTAGACGCGACTTGTCATGATTTAGTCTAAGCGGCACATGTACAGCACGTGATTGTAGATTTTCGTCTTATGTTGGCACCGCTATTTTGGTAGTGAGAAACTACTGTTGTTCTTTAGACTAGAGCACGAATATTGCTGGAATTCATTCTTCGAAAAAACTGGAATTTTAAAATGAAATATTGGACAGTTTGGTTTTTCTGTGGTGATAAAATCACACTGATTGAGAAACCTTGCCTTACTCACTCCACACCTTCATCTCGAGAACATTTGATAACACGCTTTCATCGGCAAAGAAACTGTTAGTGTTTGTCTACTTTGCAGCCTTCATTTAGCCTGTTAACGGTCCTAAATCTTCCTTCGAACAAAAAAAAATTCATTTCTAAGCAAACTGTGATCATGTTATGTTTGTTGTCTTTCCTGTGTAAATGCAGATGTTGATGATCTTCTGACGTAAATCTTCTTTCAAAGTATTGCTAATTCTCTTTATGTTATTTAGTCAATTTTTCATGTAAACCTTGGTAATAATTAATCTCATTTCTAAAGCACTTGCGAATTGCAATGTGTTGAGTTCTCAATATGTTCTGAGTTCTGTGTTAATTCGATTCGAATGCTTCAAATAAATATCTATAAATGTTGTATCTTATTCTAGACTCTTCTAGATCATGTGATTGTTCTTTATTTATTTAAACTTCAAATAAGCGAATCAAAGGAATAAACTTAGCTGCAATTTTATTAATACTTATGTAAAGTCATTCTTGGTCAGATACCACTAGTAGTAAATAAATTTTCCTCTACTAAAATCTGGATAAAAATATACTAAATATACTCTAAGAAAAACTGACCAGTTCAAATCCAGTTGAATCCCGTTCATTTGTACTTGTAAATACTAAAAGTCGATCATAAGAAACTAGACGCTCTAAGAGCGTAAACTGGACTACCTGTGATCTTGCGTATTAGATTCATTGATTTATCAGACGCAGAAATATAAATGCTATAAGTGCTATTAGGTTCTCGCTTGCCTGATTTTGGAACCCGCTGTGGATAGCAAGATTGAAAAATTACCTCGATAATTTTTGCTATTTTTTAAATTCTTATGGCTCGACTTCCATCAAGGCACTTAGAATTATTTCAAATAATTGGA
>WUAP02140315.1:0-12327 GCA_015163945.2 Stichodactyla helianthus
ATGGATAATTAGGCGGTCTTCTTTGATGTCATTAGGTTCGGCTCATGGAAAGTTCGACGTCTGAAACGGGCCTAAGAGTAAAAAATAAATTTGTCAGTCAGGAAAAAAAGGTTATTCACTGAACAACAAAGATGGGTTTTTATCTTTTGAGCATCAATAAATTTTTTTGGCTTTTTTTATGTCGGAGGGGTTTTACAGCATTAAACTTGATGTCAAAACGACGTCTTACGACCAATTCACATGGCAATTAAAACGATGCCAATTAGATGTCAATGGTTGCTGTAGTTACAGAGTCGGGCTGCAGCAATACTTGAAAGTTATGAAATAATGATGGCGGAGAAGAAAAGTCCGAAATCAAACCAAAGAGAAAAAGAGAGAGCTAAAACAGAAGATGAAGACGATAAACTTGAACTGAACATTGTATACAAAGGGAAGGAATTTTGTTTACACTTACCTAAAGAAGCGAACAAAGAAACAATTTGTAAAGAAATCAAAAGACAAACTGGAGTTAAAGGAGCGTTCTACTTACACTACGGTGACAGTTCCAATAGCTATTTACACTCATCTAGTCTTACTTTGTCAAACATTTCTAAACTCTCTGGAAACTCGCTGGAGGTACGAGGCGATTGTAAGTACGACTGGAAAAGCATTGGCTGTTTTATTCGTATTAGTTTAATTAACATTCGTCCGCTGGAATTTACACGCTTTTAAGGGAATAATTTGTTCGGGAAAGTTTTAAAAGCGTCAAAAATATTTTGTGTGTCAAAAGTGTTTTTAAAAATTTAATGAATTTGGAAGTTTCAAAGCGAAATCAAGTTCAAAACAGAAATCAGGTCTGCGTTGATTCCGTCTCTGTTGAAAAGGGAAACAAAAGATTAGATTCAGTAGATTCATAGGAATTTCATAATTCTCGTCAGGTCCCTCAGCGATAAACACTTTTCATCTCCACTCACTAGGGATTCATAGTCTGAGGGGAGTCACTTCCCAAGTCATGACCAATTTCTAACAAGGTACTTTTCTACTTCACACGTTCAATTTTTCGTTTTATTGTAAAAAAAACGTTAGCTTTTTCCTTTTTTCTTTTACTCTAATTTCTTTTTTGTATCATTGTTTCAGGTTTTTTCCCCATCTCTTTTTTCTTCATTGTTTTGTTTATTCATTTTTTTCTTTCCTCTCATTAGGGATTAACAAAGGAGGAGACTCAATATGGTACTACTACAGTCAAGTAATAAAACCCAATGTACAGCAAAGACTAACAAGACAACAATTTGTACCATATGATAAACCTCCCTAACATGAGAAAACCTGCACTGTCATCATCACATCAGTAAACATTTAAAGTGTTATGTCCAACTTCAGTTGAATCTTGTTGCAGAGTACTATCCTATGGAAGAAACATACAGGAAGCACCAAACCTCATCTCTCTCTCCTTGTAAAGAGGGAACAAGTTCTTACTACTTATCTACTAAATGATGACAGATATTCAGTCTCTGAAACAAAAATATTTATTAATCATGAATGTCAATACAATATTCATAATAAAATGGAAGTATCATTTTATTTGCTTAATCAAACTAATAGTACAGAAAACCTTTGATAATTAAATCAGTTCTTTCAACTGACTAGTCCCTTTAGTTAACTTCATAGAATAGTGTTTGTTTGCTTAGGCAGGCTACATGTTGTTAAGTGAGTGGTATGAAGTAGTACTGTTAGACTCTCTACAGCAACTAGCCCACTTTATCAGCACCATGCAAAACCAAATAAAAGAATAAACAGATGATAGGGTTATGTCATATTTTACTTAATGCTAACAGGAAAATATAATGAGAGCACACACACATACTGTCAGTGACTTAACTGGAATTCATTTCAAATTAATCTAATATGAATTGATTTTAAAGTAGCACTTAATATTTTTGTTCTGAGTCTAATAATTATATTTCTGTTGGCTCGGAATAGAAAATTTAAGTTCAGATTTTAGATATTCTCATTCCTTCAATTCTAGAAGCTATTCAGTTTTACAGTTCCGTTGATGAAATTACAGATAATTGAACAAGAACCTCTGGCACGGAGAGTATACTCTCAAGACTGCAGGCTTATTGGAATTTCATAGGCTTAAAAGACACAGAAAGGCAGTCTCATTATCCATCAGTAAATATAATAATAATAATGTACAATAATATGAATGATATATTACTAAATTCTCATATAGGTACAACTGTTGTTCTATAACATATTTCAGTAATATATATGACTGATAAAATAATTAGTATGGCATATTTAGGGAAACACAATGCACTAGAAGAATATGCACAAGGCACCCCATATAATACCATGTTATATAACTACAACAGCCAATGAATAAACCCAGCATTTATATTGAACATTTGATTACAAGAAATAGGTCCACTTTGTATTCTGAGTTTCATGCTTTAGTTATCAACAAAAAGCATATGCTAACTAGATGGTTGTATAATTTAGGCTTAGAGGCATACCATTTTCACTCCCAACTGGTTGGCAAAAATCTTGGATTTTTCATAAATTATAATTATGTAATATAAACAAAGCTAGTATAATCACACTGTATAGGATATATAGAGCAATGCTGGTTGCTCACATTGTACATTTGCTCTACTATTTGGACAGACATCCAGTAGCGAGGGTTGCACTCTCTTGTCTGCTACATTTCAATGTTGTAACCACTTAGTTTTCACAACTTCTTAAGACTGATGTGATATACTTTCACTTTGTAATTACACAGTAACAATTATTCCCTTCAAACTGAGTGAATACTGTTGAATATTTAAACTCCATTCAGTTTTGGTATAAAATATTCAAAATTATCCACTCTATTTCCAGGTGATTTCATTCATTTTTCTTGACTTTCCAATAATTAAACCTAATAGCCTGACTAGGTAAACAAAATCAGATTATTAAAATAAAATCAGTTAGTCAATCAATCTGAGAAAAATAAAATTAACATCTTCCATAAAAAGTGTTTTTCTGTGTTGTAATTTTAGACAATCATTCATCATCATCTTTATTAATTTATTAATTATTTATTAATTTGATAAGAGAATAAAAATAACATTTGGAAATCACCTGGCATTGTCAGATAATTGTTAAATACATGAATCTACAATTATAAATAAATGCTTGCTAGTTTTTTCACAATAAAGGAATTGTGTGACATAAAATAGACATGAATTACTATCACCACAGCACAAGACAGATGAGTACAGATCAGATACCTTAGCACTGAGCTGTCACATCCATACATTGATTGAAGATGCTGTTGGTTCAATTGGCATTGTCAATTTGTTTGGTGACCAAGTTGTGTCCTGTGTTTATTCCAGTCATATAAACCCTAGTTTAAATTGCATTAGAGCAAATTTCATGAGTAGGAAATGCTACTGCAAATTTGTAGCAGTACTGTAGCTGTTGCATACTTTACCATAATAATACCTAAGCACTGTGATTAATGGATGACTCACACAAAAATAATGGGAAGCCTTTCCAGTGTTCCTGAATACCATACATTACATGTTGTAAGTCAGCACTGTGGTTTTCCCACTCATACAAAAAACATTCTCATTTTGTTGTCCCATAATTGTACTTCCAAAATGAATGTTCATGAACAAATCCGAGCTGAACTCAGTCTTGAGTGACAGCTGTAGCATCTACTATAACACACTTCACACTACAGGGCAGCAATCTATCAAATAATTTCAGCCCACATTTCATGATTAAACTCCTTAAAAGTTACAGCATGACACACCATCACCAAAACTGATGACATAGGCAATGCATAAGACCAACACTCATCAAATGAAAATGCTTAGATACAGTGCCATCACAGTAACAGCATCACACATCCATATCATGTGACAATTGCTCAACTGTTGTCCAAGGTCTGTGTGATTTATAAACAATGGAATAAGATATACTAGTTTGTACTCCTTGCTTTCATGTACTAGACATGGACCTATATATACTCATATGAAGATAAAGGGTAAAATATGCTAATGACCATATACTTATGTATATCTTACAATTACTTGTTTATATTTTGAATGTACATTCCTATCTACAACTGGAAAATAGTATAATTGATGTCTTGCAACAATGACGACTGTTGTCATGGGAGCAATGATGGATGGATTCAGTTACCACAGCAACCCTGAGAAATACACAAACAAAAGCCATCTGAACAAAGATCTTTGTAAGTACATTATTTTATTATTCATCTATACTTATCCATGGGATCCTAATTGGAAATAAAGATGCCTGCTTCCATGGAAATAAATGGTATGGTAATGCCGATTATATATTGTATAATGTTATATGTTATATTTCATGATCATCTTGCTGGGCAGCTATTCTCCTCCCTCCATACAAGGATAAAAAGTTACAAGAAGTCAAAACTAGCCTAATAAGTTGTGCAATGAGCAAGTTAACATATGATCATGCAAACTGGGGTTAAACATCTTCCTAGTAACTTCACAAACAACCATTTATCATGATTATCCAGTGTCTAAATCATTAATCATTGAAAACTATCTGGCTATTAGCTGTAGCATGTTTCATTCTTTGCTTTTAATCATAATTATTGTGGTATTAATAATTTACAGCTTGTTATCCTTGCAATCATATGCATTTTTATTAACACTAGTATGGTGTTATCATACAATATTATGCACAAGTTATAGCTTTTAATTTATAGCTTACCATTAGGAAGTTAATGTTGCACCTTTAAATATTCTTGTTATATTACAGCTTTCTAGATTCTGTCTTGTATATTACAGCTGTCTAGATTCTTTCTTGTACATTATAGCTCTTCTTGCATATTACAGCTGTCTAGATTCTTGTAATGATGATACAACAATACTATTCTTTATCTTCTAATTGTACTAAAGTACTTTCTTACTGTTTCTAGATGTGTTTTCTGCTACCAAATGTGATACTGATGCTGTTAGTCTGAATGAAACTACAGCTTCTTACAGTGGCTATCAGATATTTCTGCTGGTTGCATCTAGTTTGTCATATGTTTGACTTATCAAAAAGCATAAGTGCTATGCCATGTGCTCGTGCATGAAGCCATACATGTCCTTGAAACAAATGCATGCATGAACATAAGAATGAAATGTAGAAAGTTGATGCATGCTTCAATGAAGGAAAATAGAGTGTAATTCCTCATTTCAAAAATAAGTATAAAAATAAAATATTAGAGATTAGAAAAATAATAACTTCACATTCAGTGAAATAATTTACCTTTGGCCCCTTCTTTCTAAAACCGTTTCTTCCATACACAATCAATCTGTAAAGTGCCCAGCAAGAATAATATAGATGTATCAAAAAATGTATGGTGTGCATTCAAATAAACACTGACAGTCAAAACAATAATGTGCAGCAACTATGAACAAATGGTAATGTTCCCAGTATTACAAATACACTATCCATTAGTGCATGGTGCAATATTAAGATTAGAAAATAGAGATTACAATCTGAGCTACATTGCACTGTTATTTTTATCAATAAAAAAGTGTGGGTGTGTCAATGGTTTTACTCTAATAAAGGATACTAACTAATGACATATCTACACATTATGATTTACTCTATAATAGAATTCATTTGCTGTAACTGGGAAAACTAGAAAGAGGGCAGTTTGTAATAAATATAAGCTAGAAATCATCTATGAACCAGTGAACAGAGAATATAAAATCAAAGTTTCTTCTGTTGTGAAACAATAGGGACAATCATGTCAGAGCAAGGATCAAATTGGACCATAGAATTTTATCAATGGAATGCATGGAATAGAATGCATGAAATGGAATTGAATGGAACAGAATGAATGGAATAGATGGTATGAAATAGAATGAATGGAAAGGAATCAAATATATGGAAGGGAGTGCATTAAATAGATTAGAATAATGTCAAGTGTCACACTTCATGATAACACTACTTTATAACTTTTACACCAGCACACAATTTTTACAGCTGCAGTTATAATATGATGCTAAAGATGCTGATCAAGTTGTGCATAGAGCAGATTTCGTATGACTGTGAAAAAGCCATGGCATGGTCAGTGCCGTAAGCATGCTTTGCCACGACTGTGATGTTTTCTAGAAATTTGAAGTACCTTGCCATGCCTTGACCGTGTCTGCGTGGTTTTTGTGCCGCGACTTTTTCACAGTCATATGAAATCTGCTCTAATATCATTATTATTATGCTTTGGGGATTTGTTTTCATTTTAAGAGTTGATGAGGCATGCTGCTTATGTACAAGGGTTGTTTGCTACAAGCAAAGGAAACCCAACAAAAGCTCATGCACTACTCTAAAGTACAACAGTTATATTATGCACTAGTCATTATGATTACTGTACCAGTATTCAAAGTTTACATTGTAAGACAGAGAAAGGAGTTCTAGCTTAAACCACATCTTGCCTTACATTAACTATATAACACTGATGTGTAAGAGAGGAAGATCTTGAAAGCATTCTTTTCATTGTCAAGCAAGTTGTGCCAAGATGCTCAGCATGATAGTCAGGGATCATGCTTGCCATCATAATATGTTAACTGTATGTACAAATTGCAAACTTGATAGAGTACTCCTGTGACTTACCTCTTTTTCTTTATGGTCTTCTGCCATTTTTTGCCAGTGTCTTCTGTTGTCACGACAACCATCTCTCAGAGGAGAAAAGTTTTTGTCAAACTCTGCTAAAGCCTACAAGGTAAGTTAAAAAATATCATTGTAGGTCAGAATAAGCAGTTTAACAACTTAGTTTGATAGCTGGCCTTAAGTTAGGGCTAATAACACACCTTGTACAAGGGTAGACAGACTGCATCAATAAAACCAACTTGCATCTGAGGTAGTTCATCCTTTTTACGTCTGTCCATGGTTGGTGGAGGTGTTGAGTGGAGTTCCTGTTGCTCTAAGTCACCTTGCTGAAAGAATTCCTCTGCAACCAAATGAGCAGTCTGAAAATGAAAAAAAGATCTTCTTAAATTACAAATACATTAAATTGCATTCAGGTCTAAATCAAGCATTATAATAGTTGTTATATTACTCTTGTATGTTATAATTTACTAGAAACAAAAATAATACATATCTTCTGTGGGTAGTTTATTGACCAAGGACCTACAGATAACCCACCAACAATCTACCAAAACAGGCTTGCATATGCACCCTTAACAGTCCACTGACACTCCAATGGAATTAGAATCTGCACCTACACCTACTTACACCCAAATGGTATTATAATACTGAACAAATCTTACCCTTTTCTGGACAAGCCATGGTTTGGTAATTGCTGATAAATCACAAGCTGTCATTAACATTGCTCTGTAAAATAATAATTTGAAAAATGTGAGGTGATGCAAAGAGATGTGAACAAACAGAAAAAATGCATGTGCAGAGGTAAGTACTCATTGTCAAGACAACATTGTCATGATAGTAAAGGCATACCTTACAAGATCTTTATTTGATTCATCATCCCACTTCATTTGTTTAGATTCCACTTTCTTAAAAAATTCCCCTCTTCTCCTATAAAAATAACAGTTATTCTCTTTCAGAACTGAATTTCTTGTCATGAATCCAAATATTTCACCAATTTTCTCTGATCTTTACTTGATATTTCCATTAAGCACTACTATTAGTAAATAGATCTGTTTTACCACCATTGTTTCCTTGCTTTCTCCCATTAATCTATAATATTATCTTTTCCTTACTTTCCCAATATTAATGCATTATATCCTGACTTAGTTTCTGCAGCTTAGCTATATCATACTCACTGGAAGTAGAGAGCAAGATCTGTGGCTAATATGCTTGCTTCAAGTATTTTGATGATGGAGTTGTACTCCTCAGCTGATAGTGTACCAAATATGTCATTCCCCTAATAAATCACAGGAAGAGTTAGATAGAGCATTTAAACAGCAAATATCTAGTTGGATCTATCAGCCGATACACCATCCCTCTGTATCCCATAGAGATGTATGCAATCACATATGAGAACAAAATGGATGATTACAGTACCTGACTACTTAAAATCATGATACACTGATCAAAGTGATGATGTTCCATGGTGGAGGTTGAGTACAGTTGAGCCAGTGGTGTTGCACTTCTGTTGAAGCACAACAAATCACACACCAAAACACCTAAATAACTTAGATCTTAAATGGTTTTAACAAACCTAATTCACATAATGTGGCCCAAGCCAAGAATCCAAGCCAGCTGGCCATAGCAGGTGACTAGCATACTACACCACCAATACTACTAAACTACATATACTAAGATAAAGGATTCAAATGTCAGTCTTACTTGATTTGAAATGAATTGTTTGTTCCTCTGTGATCAAGATCATGGCATAAACATGCTACAAGTAAGGCAAACTGCTCAACATACGAGAAATGTGGCCCAATGGAATCCCGCTGTCAAAAACAAGTGAAATTTTGAAGTCAACAAAAGAGATCAAAACAGTCAATGTATATGCATGGCTAGATATGACATATATATAATTACCTTCAGCATAGCATACATTGTCTGTGCAACATTAAATGCATGCCGCCAGTTGTGATACATGACTGGTCTATAATTCTTTTTGACTGTCAGTACAAATCTACAAAGTACCTGCAAAATGCCAAAAAGTCATATTTCCCCTTTTAATTTCATAGTCAATCTGTTATTTAAAGTCAAACTAGCTGAAGCATAACCCACTAGACTGGATTAAAAAATTTATTATTCGAATATTGAGCCATTAATCGTTTTCAGGAACGCATTCCGTTTAAAAATATTATTTCACTATTTACAGTGCGACTCACAAAAGTATGACCACTTTTAATGTTTTGCATATACTTTAATGCCTGGGATTTTGCTGACAAACTAGCTATTACTCGCCATATTCGGTAAAACCAGACAGCTTCTCATCTAAATGTGTCAGTTTAACATACAAAATTCCATGCATAAAAGTATGCAAATACATTAAATAGTGGTATAATATTTTCAAATGGAATGCATTCCTGAAAACAAATAATGGCTCAATATTTGAATAATAAAATTTATTAATCCAGTCTAGGGGGTACACTTCAGCTAGTTTGGTAAGTACCTTCCTCTCATTCTCTCTTCCTATCTATATCATTATTATGTAATATTTTATTATATTTAATTTTTTAAAATACATTAATTAATTATTAGGGTACTAATAGTTAGGTACTTAGCTGTAATGTGCATTTGATCATTTTATGGAATCTTTAATTTTTTTAATATAAATTAATAAATTATTATTTTTATTATTATCTTCAACATCAACATCATTCAAGATAGTAACTAATGTTCTTAGGAACAAAAGCTGAACTGTTAGTAATAATACCTGATAATCTACATGTAGTGTTTGAACTATCTGTAAGTCTGTGAACATGGCCAGAACACCTTTTAAGGTATCTTCATCACTGATTAAATTGTCATCAAAAGAAAATTCTGTAAGACGCAGGCTGTTAACCCCAGGTAGAGTTTGTTCCTAACAAATAAAAATAACCCTTATTTAATAATGTACTTTATTGGCTATATCTCTTAAAGTGAACTTTGTCAAGTGTATTCAGATTAATACAGACAATATGTAGACAGCTTACTTTGAGACGCACTGCATCTTCTAAAGGAGAGGCAGCATGATAGGACAAAACCTATACAAATACAACAAATTTATGTCAATCAACATTTTATTGCCTGCATGACTAATATTCTGTTATAAATCATGCATAATCTTACCTCAAGTGCTACCTTTCGTTTGGCCATTGCCTTATTGACATTCTCATACATAACAGTACTGTGTATTGCCATACCACAGAAGATAGCAAAGGCCTGTCAAGTACAAAAGACAAGGTCTGAGTACAGTGCATAATGGTCAGACATTGGAGCTCCACAGTCATACATACATAGATTCTTTATTGTCAAACCCACCTAGCAGGGCTTTTTTAGAATACAATATTTATTTAATTTGAAATTTCTGTGATGCCAAGAAATTATAATTAACTTTGAATTTATCATAAGTTAACTTGATAGTCAAATTGACCTTCCTCACTTTGCGGCTGTATGTATTTTCATGAAAATAAAATCCTTTCTTTTTGCCAGGCTAAACTTCTGAAGTGATTGAATGAATCCGTGTGACTGCCATGCGAAAAATCCAAATATTACCAGGATGCAGAGTACACTAACCTCAAACAAATTCTCGTCATTTTTATTAAATGCAGTGCCATCCACTTTGTTCAGGAGTTGGACAACACCTGTAGAAATAAAATTATTCATGTCAGAATATTAATGTAATTGTTGTTTTTAGTATGTGTGGAGAATATCTATACCTATGATCTCTCCTGAGCCATTCTTAATTGGCATACATAAAATTGTCTTGGTTTTAAACCCTGAAGCTTCATCCACCTGGAAAATAATTAATAACAACCACCTGTATTCACTGATTCTTATGTAAAAAAAAACTACCAATAAACTTCAAAGAATCACAGATTTATCAACTTACTGAAGGGTCAAATCTACTATCTGCATAAGCATCTGGTATATTTAGGGTCTGGAAAAATAGGAATCATACAAGCTTGAGTGGGATTCCTGTGGTACCAAAAGTTACCATAGCAACCCCACAGGATATAATTTCCATAATACTAGCTTAAAAATTATGTCTGGTTTCAAACATCAATTAAACCTTTCTTGAACTGTATTTTGTTTAACTAATTGCATGAGAGTAGTGAAATAGCTAACCATAATATCAAAGGTATATTCATAACAATAAACTAATATTCTAATATTATCTTCTCAGGATTCCAAGCTGCATGGTTTATAAGTAATGATAATAATATTATTATTATTAATTGCACTATTCTATACCTCTCCTGTCGTGGCAACATATCCTGTAATGCCAATGTTTATTGGAAACTCAACTTGTTTATTACTACTGTTGAGACAAAATGTTCCCAAATCAATCTTACCACTTACCAATAGAATTGATTTTTTCCCCCTCCATGTTACACAATAAATACTACAGGAAAATACACATACCAAGATCTTTGTTTAACCGTAACCGTTTTGTCAGAGTCTTCATTGTGTATATAGTCTTTGGCTTCTAAATCGAAAGCCTGTGAAAATAGAGTCTACAAAAACAGACAAAATTATTAACCACTATATAACCTGTATAATTCAGGAAAAGTGTTTTCAATATTTTCAATAATTTGTACCTTTGATGTAGGATCTACTAATAGTACAGAACATCTCTCACATTGTAGAAGTGTTTGTGTAATCATCATGATTTTATGAACAATGTTATGCAGGGATGTCTGTTCTTCAAAAATTGTCCTTGCCAGGTCTAGTAAAACCTGTAATAAAAATTGCACATGTTCAATCAAGCAGATTTGGTATGACTGAAAAGCTTGCAGCACCAACACAGTTGTGACACAGTCAAGGCACAACAAGGCACAACACAGTCACAGCAAAGCATGTTATTAGCACAGATTGTACTGTGAGCTTTTCACAGTCATGCAAAATCTTTTTGAAGGTCAAACCTACTGTGATTGCACCTGTCATCTATATGCATGAATAAAGAATCAATGGCATACATGGTAATATGGAGAATCTGGGCACCTTACAACTGCATGGAATTTGTGACATCAGATGAACCAATTCCAGAACATAGAATACTGTTCATTGATAGACAATCAGAATGTAGCAGGCCCAATGTAGTGGCATGCTATTGTAATCACAACACTGGTCACTACATGTTTTTTTCACAGCCTTACAAAATCTGTTGCCTTTCAGAAAAGCAACATACCCTAAACATCCTGTACAATTCTACATTATTAGGATATCAATGTTTACCTGATTTCGTCTGATTTCTAACTGTGCTCTTTCATATAACTCTGCATTATTGATTCCTATTCCACAAAAAACTAAATATTTGGAAAAAATCTGAAAAAGTGAAAATTCTACGTGAGGAGCAAGCAACTGTTACGTCCAAATTCATGTCATTTGGGAAAGGAAGAAATGTCTAAATTTTCTTCAATACTTAGTTAGAATTTATTGCTGTGATGTTTCTAGCTTTGAGATCAAAATAATTGCACCTTTTCATCTTCTTGTGTGAAAGCTTGACTTGAATCATTCGCTGTTTTGTTGATGACCTGAGCTACTCCTATAACCTGTGATGTGATATTTATAGGTTAGAGACTGTTGTGAGTGTTTTGTTTACAAATAAACGCACACCCTGACTGTACAATGAACGAGAAATTTCAAATACTGCACGAAGCCAAGCTGAGTGCAGTATGGAAATTTCGAGTTCAT
>WUAP02140326.1:0-12325 GCA_015163945.2 Stichodactyla helianthus
TGTATTACACGTTATTGATACAACTATTGGCGCAAATGAATGTACATTTTCTGTTAATGAACAGCAAAAGGTGTAATTTAAACACAACTTTTGAAATAAGTGTAACCAGTCAATTTTGGGTTGAACAACGAACAACTATACATTCCATGCATTGAGAGAGATATCTTAATAAAATACATTATATTTAATCAATTATCCATTTCTGATAGCAGTGGATGATTTTCAATCTTTTTGAGGGTTTAACAAATGAAGACCACTTCCCCACAAACTTGTGTCTAGCAATTAGGATATTTGCTTTTAAATTGCAATTTGTCTTTTAGTTTTGAGATCAGACATTCCTGGTGTGAAGGATATCTTTTTGTGCTGAGTAATGCACACTACCCTTCAATACATAATTGCTGCCCTATACAAACATAAAAAGATAACTAAACTTATGTCATTATCTACAGGGCACATTTATTTGGCTTATATATAGCCTAAAATATAAACAAATGTATGATTGGCTTTTAGAATGGTAATCCTTAAAAAGTTTGATAAATGATAACAAACACTTATTAAGATGTTATTTTAATATCTGGTATCTTGGAGTGACTACAGGCATGGTAGGACCTTGTCAGTGTTGATTTGTGTTATCATACTTTTAATAATCACTTGATATTTCGGGCAACTTGGGTTTAGCCTGGAAAATGAGTGGAAAAATTGTGAGCTGCATGGTAGTTGTAATGGATTTTGACAGTGATGGTTATGGCAACAGTGGTGGTGGTGGTGGTGGTGATGATACTGATGATGATGATGATGGTGGTGGTAGTGTTGATGATGATACTGATGATAATGGTGGTAACGATGATGATGATGCCACCACTGATTATGGCAATGATGAATAATAAAGACATCCACTTAAATCATATAAACCACATCTCACCTCTGTTGAGATTTTTCCGACACTTCCTTGATGAACAGTGCCATTCCAGATTCTTACATTCACTGTTGATCAATATTACAAGAAAGTTACGAGTGTAATTGCCAACAAAGTTGGCAAACATAGAGGAGTTTGAGTTTGTTACGGAAATGTGTCATTTCTTTTGTTCTAAACAGGTTTGACTAGATTACACTCCATATAAGGAGTGCATATTTTTGCTTGGTACTGGTATTGAAAGACGTGTTAAACCAGTTTTTGTGTAAAGGCTATATTCTATTTCTTAACATTTTGCGAGACAAATTTACACCGTAAAATCGTTAGGCATGGGAATCGTTATTTTTAGCCATAGCAACTGTCTCGTAAGTTTCTTCTAATTATGTGGCGTGACGAATTGGCTACTGCACACACTTTTACAGAAAACAACTCAATGATCAATCAAATTGAATCTACTTCTCATTCGACTTCAGTTGCCTAAAATTAACGATTTTCCTAATTCTTGCTAAAATACTCCCTTTTAAATTTCATCACTTCGTTGGCACATTCAGATTCCTTTTTAAGAACAAAAGCTAGGTCTCAATTCCGTTACTGATAAGTATGACTAGTTCACTAAAACAAGATAATACTGTGGAATGGTATATAATTTGTATACTGAAGGAAAGATGGTACTGTAGTGTGGCATGAGAGAGTTTACATTTTACATTTCAAGAAAATTAATAGCAGGGAACAACATGTCATTGTCAGGAAATATCTAAATGACTGAGTTGTGACAGAGCTACAAATTTAAAATAATAACACTGTTTAGGGAGGATAAAAAGCTGAAGGAACCTACCACAGCGTACAGTGATCTGCCAACAGTTTGTATTCACCTGGAAGATATTTCTGACCCTCGAATATGCAGCCTACAAATGAAGCAAATAAGTGCCTTATGAATGAGAGGTGTTGAGACCAATGTCAAGAATAATTGCATAGGTGAGAGTATGGCTACCAGAAACACCATTATGTTAATCGAGTGTGATATCAAGAATAACTGCATGGCTCAATGAAAGATGCCATACATATATGATCACTGAGTAATATCTAACACAGACTGTTATGCTAGTGCAATATCAAGAATAACTACATGGCTAAACATGTCTTATGTATGGTCACTGATATCTACAGCTAACACCATTACACCAGTGCAATATCAAAGATAATTGCATGGCTAAACATTTCATAGGTATGATCAGTGATCAATAACTAACACACTTAACACCAGTGCAATATCAAAAATAACTGCATATAAGTGCAATATCAAGAATAACAGCATGGACTGACATACCAGATTTAGCATCATCCTCACATGCAGGGCAGCATCGTCCTTTCAAGTGGATGGTCTTTGTACATGACAGCTTTCTACACATACTCTTTTGACACTGACTTTTTCTTCCTGTCCTGCAGGTGCACCCTGTACAGTCATCCTGTTGCCACATCTCGCCCAGTCTGTAATAGTCTCCTGTGACTGAGTCAAGGCAGGAATGGGGCGAGTTGATCACTGAAATAACAATCAGACTCTTTTAATACGCAAGCACATTCTCAGGAAATTATGACCCTTATTCCTTCCTGTCCTTATCCATAGTCTCAGATGTGCTCCATAATCGCATCTTTTTCCTCAATATTTTTCAGGGTTCCCACTCACCTTGAAAAGCCAAGGAAATCTAGAAATTTTTCAAGGTCAGGGAATTGTCGGGGAATTTTTGAGCGAGCAAACGCAAAGAAAACCTTTATTAGAAACTGTGGTTTCCTTTGGAATTCTGTGGAAGAAAGGAAAATCATGCCAAAATGTTTTTGTCAGGATCAAGAGAAGGTGTGTTGCACTCTACCTTCATTCTCTGAAGAAACCAATTCCTCTTCCGGTTCTTCTGGACATACAGGACAGCAATGTCCTTTCTCCTTGACTGGATTTGGACATCCAGGATACCCGTTACACATCTGAACAGCACAAGCTATCTTACCATCTCTCTGACAGTAACACGTGGTACAGTCATCTACCTTCCAGTTCTGGCCCACGGTGTATAACTCGCCTGAGTTCATGTCCTCACAGAACCGCTTGTCTTTGTCTTTCTTGATGCTGACTGTGGATACAACGCGAAATAAGCCTCAGAAGACACATCAGTCCCAGTTTCCCCATGTAATCCTGGGATTTGGGCGGTAAAAAAATACGCAGGAAAACCGTGTTCCTGCTGATTAACTGAACGGTGTGGGACATTGCAGGTGTGGGACGTCGAAGGTGTGGGACATTGCAGGTGTGGGACATGTGTGTACCATGTCTTCTTAGCCTCACCGAAGACATTGCGCACACATACCTGTTTTAAAAAAGGTTATCCGATTAAACCAAGCTTGTAATGTTCCTCTGTCACGGGTTATCTCAAAAAAACTGACTTATTATAGCAAATCAAACGAGTAAAACTTCAAAGACACTTTACCTAACACAGTTGTCAGCTCGCTTTGAGCAAGTGCTTTGATCATATCTGTGGAAAACGAGTACAAAAGAATAAGTCAGTGGTACGGAAAACGTTGCCACATCGTGTAAAATAACTGATCAGTTAAAACCCAATGTACTGTAATGGACACTAGAGAAAAACGTCTGCGCATGCTCTAATCTGTATGCAAATTAGCTAAAAACGACGTCTTCGTACTATTGTAAAAATATGCAAATTTTACTTTCACACTTGTCTTACAACTGGACTTCACAAAATACCAAAACTTAACTGAGGTCAGTTCTTAAAACTTAAGGCTAACTCTTACATATGTTCTTTATTTATATGATATCTTGGTTCCACAAAAGTATACCACCGAAATTTTTTGTATACTTGGAGAAAACGAACATTTCTTTTCACACAGAAACTCTCGAATTCTTGAAAACGTGCTAAAATGCACGCATGCTCAGACGTTTCTTTCTAGTGGCACTGTAATGTACTCACCTTCTGAGTCTTCCGTAGCATTACCATTCGTGGTACATACGGGACAGCATTGTCCTTTAACGCGTATCGGATCCACACAGTTTGGATGTCTGCAGACTGTAGCCACGCACTCGGGATGACCGTCATGACATGCGCACACGGTACAATCGTTCGGTTTCCATTCCTCATTTTCGCCGTAGAACTTGCTGCTGTGCGCGTCGAAGCAGCGAGGGATCTCGGTTGACGCTGTCTCTTTCACTAAACGAAAATGATACTATTAATTTGCCTTTCCGAAATTCAACTGAGGGCGGGAACGAACTCTTGCCCCACAGAATCGTGGGGCTGTTTGGGGACAAGATCAAAAAGTGCCACCTTGCATTGGATTCCTGGATCGATTTTTGGGATGAGATAGAGTTCTTTCTTCGAATATCGTAAAGGTGAATAGCACACGTACCTAGGTGGGAAATAGTCACGTGACCTCTTAGTGCGTAGCGCTAATGACACGCTCGATTTAATTCTTTTGCGTTCAAGTCACGCGCGCGTAACGCGAAGCATAGGAGTCGCCCAAAGGATTCTCAAGCAACATACTAACGTAATCAGAGTAAAGAAAAAAAACATTTTTTAAGTGTTTAACTTACCAACAGTGGCTTGAGTGGGTGTAGTTATAGGTTTATCTGTTGAAACAAACACATTCAAAGATCAAACATTTGCGACAGTCTGACAGCCGCTAAACTTAAGTTCACAAAAGCATTGCCAGTCTGGCATCCTTGAATAAGAGGCTAATTTATCTTGTGTACTCATAGAAAACAAAAATAAGTATTCTATTTCAAGCTGTCAATGTGAGCATTTAATTGGCTCGCCTGACCTTTTCATCGTTGAGAAGAAAGCGGGCCAGCTAGATATATGGCTGAAGTTTTCTGTGGTGTTAAATTACTCGAAGAATTATTTTTTGATAGTTAATTTTGATCAATTGAGGTAAGTAGTGGCTGACGTTCTCTATTGTGGTGTCGCTTTTCAAGGCCTTATTGAGACCTGATTTTGTTCCTCGGGCTTAATTGTAGGCTTCTCTCCGAGAAGTTTGCTGTTTGCTTTTCCTTGAATTGACAAGCTGTCTGTTTTTTCGTCAAAATTTTCTAATTCTCTTGCCTGAGATGGAAGAGAAAAGTAGTTTTATCCTTTTTCATCCCTTCCTTCTTCTTCGCTCTCTTCTTTCCCTTTCTTTCGCTTTTTCTTCCTTGCTTTCACTTCTCTTCATCCCTCATTTTAAAATTATTTCTCCCATTTTCCCTCCTTTCATTCTTTTCATTCTTTATTCCCTTTCATTGTACTTCGTTCGGCTTCACTTTCTCTCAATCTGTATGCGCAATCAAGGCACTCTAATTTTCTTAGTCGTTCGTCAGCGTCATGTTCACAATCATTCTTCTACTTATCGCATTCTAATTCACTTGCTTGGTAGTTCAGGCAGCTGTAAACCTCGCGCGCGACTCAGTCAAATAGTAAATGCATAGTTATAACCTAAATGTTATAGTACAGAGAAAGAATAAATCACTTACTGGACATGAAATAAGAACTCAGAAAAAAAATTCTGAGTCCAGATGGGATTCGAACCCACGACCTTCCATTTCCTAGTCGGTTGCGCTAACCACTAAGCTACTGGAACTCGAATGATGAGCTAGGTCATCTGTGGGCTATATGTTTACACGTATATAAATATTATAGTACTTCGAGAACCTTTTTCGAGATCTTTTGTCGACTTACTCAAAGTAGTCTGGCTACCATCTGTTCTGCTCCAGATTGGAGGCTGGTTACACATATGTCCTTTACAGCATTCCACAAACATCTTTGGGTGTTTTTCGTCTGGTAGCTTGACATTACATATGATTCTGTAGTAGTCTTCGTTCTTAATACAGCCATATTTCATGGTCTGTGTTCCGTCAGCGTGTTGGGTCTGTGACGTAAAGCACCCGTAGTGCGTCTCACAGGTATCTTTACCATTAAAGAACGGGCACACTGAGCACGCACATCTGGATGGCTGTTTCTCTTGATTGGCTTGCGTGTTATCTGCGGTGGTTGAGATCTTGGTTGTTTTAGTAGTTGGGAGAGTATGAATTGGTGTGTTGGTGGATGATGTGGTCTGGCTCGTAGGACTGGAGTTGTTTGTGGATGGCTTTGAATCTAAACTCGGAAGGAGAAATTCTGAATCAGTTTTATTGCACACCATAACTGAATAGTAATTATTGCGCAACGTTGCGCAATTTTATTGTCATGCAGAAGAACTAGAACCCTATGAACTTCGATCAGTTTTGTTTCATAAAGCAAACATGTCGACTAATTCACGCCGTCTTAATCTTAATAAATTTCATTGAGCATTCATCGATCATCGCTGTAGCGTAGCACCTGAACTGTGGAGAACGACATACAAGCAATAGAATTTCATGCTACCACATTTCAGTTTCCACTTTTCGCGTCAAGAATATCACATGATAGGAAAGTAAATTTTAATAGGAGGTGTTCGCCAGTTAGGGTGTAATTTAGTGGGGAACGTAAAAAATCGTGAATGGTTTTTCGGCTTCTAAAGTAACGCTTTACATCACCATCCCTCTTCCTTCTTTCCTTCCCTTTCTTTCGCTTTTTCTTTCGTGCTTTCATTCTCTTCATCTCTCATTTTGAAATTATTTCTTCCATTTTTCCTCCTTTCATTCTTTTCATTATTCATTCCCTTTCATTTACTTCGTTCGGCTTCACTTTCTCTCCTTAATCTATATGCGCAAATTGCAATCAACTTTTCTTAGTCGTTCGTTAGTGTCCTGTTCAAAATCATTCTACTTCTACTCTCATTCTAATTTACTTGCTTGGTAGTTCTGGCAGCTGAGAACCTCGCGCGCGACTCTGTCAAATAGTACATGCATAATTATAACCTAAGTATTATAGTACTTCGACAACCAGATTTTCGAGATCTTTTGTCGACTTACTGAAAGTCTGGCTCACATCTGTCCTGCTCCTGACTGGAGGCTGGTTACACATATGTCCTTTACAGCATTCCAAAAGCATCTTTGGGTGTTTTTTGAATGGTATTTTGACATTACACGTGATAATGTAATGTTCTTTGCTCCCAAAGCAGCCATATCTGACAATCTGTGTTCCGTCAGCGTGTTGGGTCTGTGACGTAAAGCACCCGTAGTGCGTCTCACAGGTATCTTTACCATTAATCGATGGGCACTCTGAGCACGCACATCTGGATGGCTGTTTCTCTTGATTGGCTTGCGTGTTATCTGCGGTGGTTGAGATCTTGGTTGTTTTATTAGTTGGGAGAGTATGAATTGGTGTGTTGGTGGATGATGTGGTCTGGCTCGTAGGACTGGAGTTGTTTGCGGGTGGCTTTGAATCTGACTCGGAAGGAGAAATTCTGAATCAATTTTATTGCACTGTATAATATATAACTGTGTAATTATTACGCAAGATTGCGCAATTTTATTGTCATGCAGAAAAACTAGAACCCTGTGAACTTCGATTAATTTTGTTTCATAAAGCAAATATGTCGAATAATTCACGCCGTCTTGATCTTAATAAATATCCTTGAGCATGCATTAATCACCGCTGTAGCGCAGCACGTATAAACTGTGGAGAACGACACACAAGGCAATAGAATTTCGTGAATGGTTTTTCGGCTTCTAAAAAGACGCTTCTCATCACCATTTTTATTATTTTCCCCGTAGGCCACGATGATGGCCTTGAGCACTTCTGTCTGGATAGGGTGGCGAACCCAGCAGTCGAATAAACGGCAAGGTCACGTACACTTAGACAACATCTAAACATGCGTTGGTCTTAGGGACTAGTCCTTATTTACAGGGGGAGGAGAGGAAAATATTGTTGTGCAGGGAAAAAAGGGAGGGATTTTTGTGTACACACTATTGTATGAATATTGTTTGGAACCAGTCATTATTTTTGGGGGGGGAGGGCTGGTGCAAATACAGAGGGGAGCAATGTTTGTGCAAACATGTTTGTATAAATGTTGTGTGTGTATGGGAAGGGGTTCAGTATAAATTGTGTTTACTGTAAAGGGGATTAGTAAAAGTTGAGCATGACGTCATTTGCATCAGCCACCCGCTCATTGTAACTAATGACTGGCCCATTAGTGCGTGTTGGACGGGTCACACTCAGGTGAGATTTTCATGCAGATAGAAAATATAACATTTTTGTCATTACTTTTAAAATATTGGTTAAATAATCCGAAAAGAAACGATTAAGATAATCTCACCTGAGGTCATTCTGGTAGAAGATTCAGTGGGGGATGGTGGCATAGTGCCTGCAGAGAGAGAAACAGATAACACAGACATCATGAGACGTGGATAATAATTTGGAATAAATGTTTATTACTCAATTTGTGTTTTCG
Organism: Stichodactyla helianthus; assembly: GCA_015163945.2. Lineage (NCBI taxonomy): Eukaryota > Metazoa > Cnidaria > Anthozoa > Actiniaria > Stichodactylidae > Stichodactyla > Stichodactyla helianthus. The sequence continues at coordinate 8,255 of WUAP02140326.1, forward strand.
TTAAAGAATTACATTGTTGTTCCCTAGGAACAGCTCTTGCACAGTAACGCCTCTAATATAAAGATTATTAGCCCAGTGCTGCTGAATGATTGCCATGATGATGGTAATGCATGGTCGTGGTGGTGGTGACGATAGCGTTGATGATAATGATTGTAGTAATGATGGTGATGACAATGGTAGATGATGATGGTGACCATATGGTAATTTTGGTGGTGTTGGTAATGATGATGATGACGGTGTTGATAATTGTGATAATAGTAGTGATGGTAGTATGATGATGCTGATGATAATGGTGTTAGTGGTGATTGTGATGAAGGTTATATTAGTGATTATGATGATTTGATGATGATGGTGATGCCAGTGATGACTATACTCGGACTGCCGGCCAAAGTTTACAAAACAATAAATGGCCGGCAGTTGCATATTTAAAAAAAAAAAAAAAAAAATAGCGAAATCAATGCAATAATACAAACCAGACTATCCTATCCTGATTAAGAAGTGACAAGCGATTACAAAGGCCATATTATTTGTCAATTCTGTCTGTTAGTTCTGTGATGGTTAGATAATTATGGTGATGACGATTATGATGGTGATGGTGATGATGATGATGATGATGATGATAGTGATGATGCAAATGATGTTTGATGCCAGCAACAGCAGGTAGCGCAAAGTTTCCAAGCCTTCTCTAATGTACGTAACATCATCAGTGATCAGGGCACCACTTCGTCAAAGAACAAAACGTTATAAAATAAAAATCTTGATAATATATATTCGTAAAACTATATTCCTATTACTGTAGGTCAAGCGTGCCCCCTAGACTCCATTAATGATTTCATTATTCGAATATCGAGTTGATTATTCGCTCTGAGTTTTCACTAATAAAACCGAAGACTCCAAACTTCAAAATCTATTTTCTACTCCTATTTTGCTTGAATTCTTCAAGTGCCACGAATAGGTAGGAAAACTCCAAAGCAACCAGTATATGAACTTTGCAAGAATTTCCAATTAAAATTCGAGTAGAGAATTAATTATGAAGTTTGGATTCCCCCTTTTTTTAGTAATGAAAACTAAGAGCGAATAATCAACTTAATATTCAAATAATGAAATCATTAATGTAGTCTGGGGGGGGGGGGGGCACGCTTGAGCTGGTTTGACTGTAAAACTCTCTCACTGTAGCTGAGAGAACGTACGATACATGAATTAATCAAACTAACGTTTATCACGCAGTTACAGTGTGTGTGCGAGTGAAAAAAGTCTGTTCTCTTTGCCCAATGGTTCATGACCCGCATTCCCTGCAACAGTAAAGCCTGAAGCGCAAGCCCTTTTTACCAGCTTTACCATAGCAGTCATCTTGGCTTTAAAACTGGCAAACACGTTTCGTTAAGCCTGCAATTTTTTTCGTGTGAACTCTTGGGCAAGCAATTGGGAAAGACTAGTAGAAAAGTGTACCATAAAAAATAAAGTTGCAGCTAATTTCAGCTATTATCATCAAGAAAACTTGTTGCCTTTGCTTAAAAGAAAGTGTGTGCTTCCGCTTAGTAAATTCAGCCTCGTCTGATGAGATGTTCTACTCTTATGTTTCTGCGTGATAAACGCTTGTAGATAGAGGCGAAACTATACAAAGTTTTCGCGAAAGAAAGGCATCATTTGCCACTCTCTCTGTGAGTCATTTTGCTCTTCCTACTTCGACTTCTAGTCTTTCTTTTCCCGAAAGAAGTTTTCAATTTTGTGGCAACAAGCATCTTGTGGTAGTGTTCCCACCAGGAGACCGTAAATGTCCAGCGGTCTTTACCTTTATTGCGCATGCACGCCTTTTTGCACTCGTCTTTGGTGTCGAAGTTGTTGTCGTTGCCTCCACAGCCGCCGTAAATGAACCGCATGCAGCGTTGTTTCTTGGGATTGTAGTACCACTGAGGCATGGCGGCGCGACAGGGGCCTGTTGCTGGTGGGAGGTTACATAGCACTGTCATATTTAAACTTTTTCCTATCACGAAAAAAAACCCAACAACATCAAAATTAACCCGCGTTTCTCAAAACCCCTCCTTATTAACAAGTTATTGACATGTACCCGTTAGTTTGGTTGTCTCTGGATTTTCAGTTGTTGTGCTGGTAGTAGCGGCTTTGGTTGGTCTGGTTGCAATTGATGCTGTTGTTTTAACTAACTGACCTAAAAGGAATGCAATACGATAATTATAGATGACGTCACGATGTTCGCTCGCTGTGCACTGTGGGATTAAAATGCGGACAAAGATACGAGTCTTTTCAAATGATGTCAACGCTTGAATTTCTCTTGTCCTGATCTTTGCTAGTTCGCTCTTCCATGAAGTCATGCAATCGTGAATCTTCCCAGGCTTCGGAAAGGGAATAAACGTACCCTCAGCCATTTTCTCTGAATATTGTGAATCTGACATACATTCTCCCCAACAACAGTCTTTGCTTGTTTTGTTTTCCCCATATCCTCGTAAAAGAGGAACTCTAACTCAGATTATATCTGCTTCTCCTCATCTCCTAGGCTTTTGTTTACGAAATTTGTCCACATTTCAATCCCATGAGGCTGTGCGATAGATCTATTTTTAGTAACCGTGGAAAGTGCTATTCTTGGTCTTGATCTGACGTCATATACCCGCCATTTTGGTCGAACAACAAAACATTTTTCGTAGGTATCTTTTTTATCATCCAACATTGTTGGCTTCGGAAGTAAAGAATAAGGTTGGCACTCAGTCTGTTCAGCAGATAATATGCCGGGACGTCGGCCAGCTGAATACGCAAACGAGAAAATCACTGATCCGATAACCTCGCTTGCATGATTTTGGCAAACATCTTGTGTGCACAAATATAATGACAAATTCGCTTTTTAAATTCAATTGTGGTAATCGAACTCGTTTTTACATGTATATATAATTCCAGACATGAATAAGGCGCGCGCTTTCATGGTGTCGGTTACCAAAACATACGTACAATTCCAATGGAGCTCTTGTTATACCAAAACATACGTACAATTCCAATGGAGCTCTTGTTATACCACAACTTACCCCTTCTTCTCATGCATCTATTGCGACAGCTGGACTTAGTTGGGAAGTTATTAGCATTGGCACCACAGCCGCCAAAAATGAACTTGACGCACTTTCGTCGACTCTTGTTGTAGTACCATCTCGATATTGATGCTCTGCAGGGTCCTACCTGCAGCGGCAGATGGCACAGATTCGTTGCATCACCTAATCCACCAGAACAAAAATGGCAGGAAAAAATTAACTTATAGTATTTATAAGGAATGCAGAGAATCACTGAAAGTTACCAGTTTTGTAAAAAAAAAAACAACACTTGTAAAAAACGTTTGCTGCGTATGTTCAGAAAGTCGTAATGGTACAAGCGTTAGTTCTCAGGGATACAGAAAATTTCAGCAGAATTTTTTTTGCCAAACTAAGAAAGTATAAATGTGTTTATTTATAAGCAAAGTTAACTTGGAGTGGAATTTGGTCGGCGGAATCTGGTCTTGCGCATGCGCTCTTGCTGCTGCTCGGCCACAATTGCTTCGCCATTGCCCCACAACATTTGCATTAACGTTGAAGCATTAACACTTCCTATTTCACATTGATAAATTGTCTGTGTTTTTGGTACACTTTCGCCATTTACCCTCTCGACTGATTTTCTGCTCATGCGCAGTGCGTTTTTCACCAGTTTTTAACAAACCTGCTTTGATCTTCGTCACAGCTGTCGTGGAGACGTTGCTAGGCAACGTAGTGCCAGTGGAAGAGTTTGCACCTAAGAAAAGAAAAGAAAAGAAATCATCAAGAAGTCATCTCGTCAAAGAACTCGAGGATGGTTTTACGAATGGTGAGTTACTGAGAACTTTGCATGATGCTGGCAGAATTTCTGTCTAATTCAGCTTTTAGACACTTAAAAACCTAGACATTTTGAAGTCAGTAAAGCCGTAAGCATTTGGCTTAGTTTTCACAAGCAGTGGCATTAAGGAGACGAACCCACATCATCATCGTATTACACCTTTTGCTGTTCATTTACGCAAAATATACATTCATTAACATCAATGGTTGAAACAATAAGGCGAATATA
>WUAP02140337.1:0-12324 GCA_015163945.2 Stichodactyla helianthus
GGGGCCGTTTTGTTCCCCCCCCCGGGCGACAAAGGGGGAGGAGGACCCCCCCCCCCCCCCCCCCCCCCCCCCCCCCAAAAAAAAGAGCCTAAACTGTGGTGGATCCAAGGGGTCACAGTAATATTGGAGGCTCATGCCAAAAAATTAGAGGGGGAACAGGTATATAAAAAAAAAAACCGTAAACGGAGAGTCATGTAAATATTGATAGACAGATTCCGGAAAGCCCCTCCCTCCCATGCAAATAAAAAAAATAAACGGTCCCTGACAATCAAACTTTCATGGCTTCAGATTTAGTGTTTCATCATTAGCCATGAACATTCAGAAGTAGTTGTTTCCTCTCAAGTACTCATGATCAAATCATCTGCCTCTTTCAAGGCATCATATGAGTAAAGACAAATACTATCACCGAGGGAAATGAACTAACTTCCAAGTGTCTGGAGGGTCGTTGATGGCTGGATGCTCAAATGATATCATCTTTTTTAAGTCAGTGGAAAAAAGAATAAGCAAGAAAAAAGTACAAACAGCGAGGAAAACACATAAGAAAATGAAAAAAGAGAGAGAAAGGACGAAAAATATTAAAATAAAAGGAAAAAAAGGAAAAGAATAAGAAGGGAGAAGATATACAGGTTCATCAGGTCGAGCCGCCATTTTAACCGCGTTAGTTTGGGAAACTGGGCTTTTTAGGAACCAGGATTTCTCAGACAAAAAGTAACGCCTGTCATTTTTAGCATATACTGACTGCAGAACTTGGTGTATGGCTGGTGTATGGATGAATACTGAAAAGATTTTTGTATTTCAGGATAAAGAGATTCAACTCACAGTCAAAATCCCAGAAGTAAGTTTCGTTCTCTCTCTTGCTAGCGTTTAGCTAAGAAATCATTTGAAAATTGTCGTTTCCAAATCCATTATTCACTAGTTTCTTATTATATTCTCGACTTTGAGGTCAGTTCATAGCTTGTAAGCTTAATTATCTTTCATTGCACATGAACAGTATTATGTCCATGCAAAGTGCCTCTCGACTTTGATGCAAATGAACTAAAACGGAATGATGGTATGATTAGATCTGACATTATGTATGTACGTTATTTATTAGATAGTTGATCCCCAATATGGGATGTTTACTTGGCCTTCTGCACCAGTACTAGCACAGTACATTTGGACAAAGAGAAATCATATACAAGAAGCAACAGTTATTGAGGTATGTCTCTATTTTTTACATTTTAAACCTTTGATTATAATGCATGTATCATTGTTGGTGTTGTGTGATCGTCTGGGTGTATAGTGTAGTCTTGAGAAAGACTGTTGTTGACATCTGTTGTTGAATCATTGTTGAGCCCGAGAGAGGGGGGGTTAGGAATATGTGTGTATGTGTTTATCTCTTTGTTTGCTCCAGGGTACAGCATTTTAACATATCTTTACTTTTATTTTTGGAATGGATAACTGTGCAGGTGGGGAGATTTGACCAAATTTTACTCATTTTTCTTTTCCCAGGGTGGGAAATTTTAACAGAAATTATTCAAAAATACAAATGCCCCACATATGCCCAATGACCCCTCCCCTTTTGAGCTTAACATTAATACATGCATAAGTCCATAGTAAATCATGGTGAATAATTTTATTGTTGCTTGATTAAGCTTGGTGCTGGCACAGCATTACCAGGAATAGTTGCAGCACTATGTCACAGCCATGTCATATTGACAGACAAAGAAGATTTCCCAGAGTGCCTTGAAAACTGCAAGAGGAGTTGCCATGCCAATGATATATCATCTGTGGATGTTGTGGGAATAACCTGGGGAGAGTTCTCACCTAATTTGTTGAATCTACCAAAAGCTGATATCATACTGGGCTCAGATTGCTTCTATGACCCCAAAGGTAGGGAAAAAATATGAATTTTTATGATCTCAAATAGTAATCCATCACATACCATCCATCTGTTGACCTAGTACTTATTTGGTTCAAAAGCCTTCTAGCAGTACATTGATATGTCATGCAGGTGGTATGAATGGTGTACACTGTTATTGCATTGCCTCTCAACCCTATGAATCCAACAGGTTGGGTCACTGGTTTGAGCCCTGTGGATACCACATGTGAGTAGAGTTTGTTAGATGTATTGTTCTCTCCCTTACCATGAGAGTTTTTCTCTGGTTTCCCTCCTCCATAAAAATCAACTTGTTAGTTGAGTGTTGTGGTTGTAAATATTGAATGTAGTGGTAGTGTGTGTGGACCAAACCTCATAGAAGAGCCCCTCAAACAGAGTGATGGTTGTAATGCATTTATCTCATATCATGTACCTGAAAAACCAAGTGTGTCATTGGTTTTGGAACAATCAAAGTGGGACTTTCTTTGTCAACCTTGGGTGAACCAAGCTCCAAGATCATAGTTAATGTGGTAAACAAATGTATGACCTTGGTTGCCTTATTTGTGTTCAAGATTTTGATGATGTTCTGGCCACTGTTTCTTTTCTGCTGAATAAAAATCCATCAGCAAACTTTTGGACAACATATCAAGAAAGAAGGTAAAAGGACTGCTCTAGGGGCTATGTACGTGAGATTGCATTGTAAGCAAAAACATGACCTGTAATTTGTGGCTATGGTGTTCAATTTAAAATTATTTTAATAGATATCAGAAATTATCAGGACCTGTTCAATCATGTTTATCTATTGAATCACAAGCAACAGGATTAGATAGTTAAAACATGTTATTGATTCTATACCAATTTGAATTATTTATTCCACAGTTCTAGTTGGTCCATAAAGAATCTCTTATCAAAATGGGGCCTACAGTGTGTTCACATTCCCTTAGAGTCATTCCATGCTGATGGTGAACTTGTTGGAGGAAGCTTAATGTCTAGTAGGCACACCATTCAAATGTTAGAGATCACTAAATGCTGAAATCTTCAGTATGTGGTGACCTTAATTGTCAATGTAGCTGGTAGTCACTCAATAGACCTTTCCCAATTCACTTAATGATCATGAAACAATGGTTACAAGTCAATACTGAACTTGATTCTTTTATTTATTGAAGCCAACCTTGACTTCAATAAAATTGTTTTGTGATAATCCAAGTGAATTCAGGAAAGGTCTATTTAAGTACTGAACTTAGACACTAGGTCAAGATTGGTCAAGAAGTCAGGGAACACCAACTTTCACAGTACATGCAGCACAGTATCTTGAATGTAAACATTCCCATCACCAATACATTAAAAGCTGACAGGAGATATTAAGGCCAGCTGGCATGTTCTTGTATTATGTGTACTCTAGGAGCACTGCCATCACTAATCATGGAGTTTCACTGTGTTTTATTACTTGTACTTTCTGGTGACTGATGAACAGGAACTTTAAAAACCTTGATGTGAATGGCTGAGTTTGTTCTGACTTTGGAATGACTCTCATGTTCCTTAAATTAAAATACATGTATTTATTATATTTTAACATTTAATTAAAATAAAGTATGAACCATTTTGGTGTAAAGTATTCACACAGATTTTCAAAACATAGTTTAATTGGACTTACATCATCCAGTGGCTCAAAATCATCAACGAGTTCCACACTAGATGTCTTAGCTGAAATCTAAAATTGGAGAAAGAGAATAGTTAGATATTTGAAAAAAATTAAAGCCATTTATGTTTTGGATGATTCATATATTGCAGTGGGTCACAGCCTGGGATTATAGTAGATTTTTAAGATAAAGGAAGAAGGGAATATACATTATTGCTAACACCAACTGTCAAAGTCCTTTTTCTTATGCTCTGAATTGGGCAAAAATGACCTCAGGAAAGCAGTATGTCTTGTGGTCCCTCAACTGCTAATATTTCTGTTGGCTTTGCCTTGGGAAACAGCAGTCTCAGGACCACAAAACATCTTTTCCGTTGGTCCCAGTAAATAAGTGTTAATTAATGTACTCTCCTCAAAAACCTTTCCCCAGCTCCTCCCTACCCAGCCCCACCTCTACCTCATGTAAGTTGAAGGATTTTGAAGTATGGATTTTTGAAAAGTAAATTTGTTTGGGTCAGGATTCAAATACTGTAATTCTCATACTCACTTCAACTGTTCCCATTCCTCTTTGTTTAAGTTGTAAGGCTAAATTTATTGCTCTGTTGATGGCTGCTCCTAGACCATGAATCCACACTTCCTGTTGGCTGTTAATTACCACATTCATTTCAAATGTAAAGTGCATCTTATGTCAGATATCCCATGTGTTACAATAAATTAGAGTTATGGCACTTAACCTGTGAAATAGTTATTAGTCTAATAGAGGTTAGTAGACACTAATTCCATTGTTTTCTTTTGTGTCTATTTGCCTAAGTAGGCTTTAACTATTAGTTTCTGTTTCACAGGTTAAGTGCCATCACTCTAACCAGGAGAAATTAAGAGTGAGAAGTGTAATGCACCTATCGAAGTAAACCCCAAGGGGTGAGAGGAGTGCAGGCAAAAGATGGAGATTTGAAAGTGTTAGTAGCCCCCTCAGGCAAGCATTGATCATTTTGTGGTCACAAGGGTTGAAGTATTTGATCAGGACAGCTTCCAAGCAAACATGAATTACATGTGCTTTTCACAATTAATGGTCAATGTTAACTTATAAATAGGACCATTTTCTCAGAGGTGGGGTGTTTGTGTTCACTTGATCTGTGTTTGTTTCCTACCCTTTGGATTTTGATAAAAATTTGTAGCTCTCAATCAAATCCCCACCCTTGCATGCACTCCCCCCCCCTCGGGGTTAACTTCGATAGGTATATGAATAAATTCTAAATTCTTATTGTTATTATTGTTTTGGGGAGTGGGGTGTGGGGTTCGTGTGGTCAGACAGAAGGGGTCTCAAAATACAACACTTACATAGACCAGTATGTGTAAGTAAACTGAACTCTGAGTTGTATCATTGTCGACACAAATATTGACTGAATTTTACCTCGAATCTAGTAGTTTTTGGCATCGTTCAAGTTGTGCTTTGAAATCCGTTTTTCTATTAATATATACATCATTCTTCTTCTTAGGCGCTCTTTGCGGTGGCCTTTTCTTTACAGAAACTGTAAAATGCATAAATATGTGGGTTATTTTAAGAGCAAGAGGGAAAAATCAAAGATATTTTACGTACTCACAGTTTTCAGACCCTTTGTCCGCCATCTTGGATTTGTAGTCCGCTGACCGCAGCTGATAACTGGCAGCGCATGCTCAATATCGTTCTCTTTCCATAGCCATCTTTGAGACTTGAGAGAAGGTTAGCAAGATTGTATGAATCAATCCTTTTATATCTCATTCATCTTGAAATATCTTGACTTTTTTCAGTTTGAATCAAATAAAATACATATTCAGCTTTCTTTCTTTATATTTCTTTACATAACTTATTTCTTTAATATAATGTTTTTGAGATTGAAAACGTGATGTTACTTTCCACAGTGAAAACTATAATGTTCATATTTCGTTATATTTTTGCAGCTCTTCTCCGGGATCTCAGTTATATATCAAAATGGTATGTCTGCTTTATCATTACTTTACTGAATTATTGTCTATATTGGTCATACAAATAAAGATAATCAAAGCATAATAAGCAGTAAAAATTTTGCAGAAGAATGGAGCTGGAAGAATGACCAGAAATGTATTTTCTATTTTTAGCCCAAACAAATCCACGAAATCAAGGATTTCCTCGTCACTGCGAGAAGAAAAGACGCTAAGTGTAAGTTAACTCAGTGATTTAGAAACTGTATGCAAGCATTTTTAGCACTTTGTTTATTCCCTTGGCATGAATGAAAAAGAATAAATGAAACAGGAGAATTCAGTGATCTAAGTGCTGCTAGGCCCAGCAAAGCCTGATTAATATCTTCATATATGATATAACCCAGGATTAAAGCTAATCAGGTTTTGAGCAACTGGGTCCTGGTTTGTTTTAAAATACTGCCAATCAGAATGTACAATGCGTTTGATTGTTTTTAAAAGAACTTGCAATGCTCTCAAAAGGCATACCATGAAATATCCTACATATCACTTCTTATTATATAGATATCAATGAAATACCAGGATTTCTCCTGTTTCTAAAACTTCATATACAGTGAACATATCGTTTTTATCCTTTACATGTGAAGATATCACAGTTGCCAGGACTACCCTTGTATCAACCAATCACAAGTGGCCTTAAAATTCTTCACTGATCCTGGATATTTCATCAATATTTATAAAATAAACAAAACATTACATGGTCACTTGGAGATACTAATTTTATCTTCTCGCGTTGAATATATCTCACTCGTTTGCTGCCCTCACTCGTGAGAGATATCATCAATACTCGAATATAAAATTCATATCTCCACACGCCCATGTAATATCCTCTATTTCTTTATTTCCTTTTGTATATAGCTAATTCACTTAACGTTGTCACTGAAAAAAGCCTAAAACCTAAAGCTTTGAGAGTGGAATCATGAAATTTTTTTCACCATAACATTATTACAATAAGAAATGCACTGTATACTTGCAAATTCTACAACTTGGACACATATTCCTTAATTCTTAGATAGCCTACAGCAAAGTTTGTTGGTAAACAACAGATAAATGAAAGCTTCTAGGCTTTTTTCAGTGACAGTGTTAATTGAATTAGCTATATTCACTATAACCTCAAGACTCCTGGCTACATTAAGAAGAGAAGTGATGTGGGGTATTCCTTGTTATATCACTCAAAAGCATCTGGCACTAAAATGGCTGTGAATAATCATGATAACACTAAAGTCATGCATCACAGTGACATCTACACACCAAATGCAATTACTTTACTTTACTGTAATTTAAGTGCCATTTACATAAAGGTAGGGTAACCCAGGTTAATGCTAAGAACAAGTCTTTCATTTTCCTTTCTCAGGGAACACCATATACAAAAGAGTTAGTCTTGGCAGTAGAATGGGTTATCTTGCCTTTATCTTATAAACCCATTTGCTGCTAAAATTTGCCTTTGATTTGTATTTGCATTGAATTGTTGGGCTAAAATTGGCTACACAGTTACATACATGTTAAGGGAAGCACAGGTGGCGTGCACTGCTAATGCGTCACCTCTCATCAATGCAACTCGGGTTCGAGTCTCGCTGGACTTAGTGTCGTATGTGAGTAGAGTTGTTTGTTGGTTCTCTCCTGTGCTTCAAGGGTTTTTCTCCGGGTTCCCCGATTTTCCTCTCTCCACAAAAATCAACTTTCAAATCCTAATTCGATCTCAGGGCCTAGATGAAAATTATGCCATGTAACTCTAGTTACCCTGCTTAAACAAAGTGGATTTAAGTCTATTGCCATTTTAACTTTGCAGTTAGGCAAGGATAATTGATATTTCCTTTACTGCAATGCCTCAAATGATAATCTTAATCTTACAGCTGTTAAGATAAAGAAAACTAGAGACAGCGTCAAGTTCAAAGTACGATGCAGCAGGTACCTATACACGCTTGTTATTCAAGATAAAGAAAAGGCAGACAAGCTCAAGCAATCTCTACCACCAGGTAGGTAGTCATTCTCTTGACCCTTCCACCCCATTGAATTTTGTTACTTTCTTTTTCCTGCCATTTTCATGCCTTAGTTTGAATAGAATGTTCCTTTACTTTACTGATTCAACCCTAGGCCTCACAGTTTACCTACAGTCACCAAAATGTTTAGACTTTGATATTGGATTGCCATATGAATTTACAAACTTTTGAACAATTAAATGTCTGAAACTTTTATAACTCTACATAAACCACACAAGAACTAGTGTCAAATAGACCTTTTTGGCTTGGGTGTAATATTTTCCCATTTCAGACCACGTTATTCCCCCTGGGTTTTATTTCTTTGTATAATGGTAACGCTTGAGAAGAACCATTAATATGGATGTCCCTCAAACAAAGAATCTTATTCCCGAGAGGATGACATGTGGTCTGAAATGGGAAAACATGTCACAGATGAAAAGGTGTATTGGTGATTTACATTGCCAATGTGAATGTGTGCTTTGCACTCTAGGGGTTGTAGTCATGCATCAACATCTCATTATGTGACAAACTGCTGTTGTATATAAGGTTTGATGATTCCAACAATTGTTCTCTTTTTTAGGTTTGGCTGTCAAGGAGCTCAAGTGAATAAGACGTCTTTGAAAAACAATAAATGTGTATATTAATTTGATATTGTGTCAAGACTTGTTTTTTCATTTTTTTTTTCCATTTTTTTTCTCTCATGCATTCCAAAGTAAGCACAGAATGCCCTACATGTTTGAAAAACTGCCTTGATCAATCACATAACAGTAAGACATCTTAGTTAATACCACTTTCTGGGTGAATGGATGACAATTGACCCCATGACCACCTGCACAACAGACTTTTAAGGTCGAAACACACTAGGGGACAAGTTGCTGTGGCACAATGCGGGGACACATCCCTGCAACAATTCCCCTCATGTGCTGTGGAATTTCTGTGAAAAACTCTTGTCCCTGTGAAAGAATTTTGTCCCTGCAACATGTCACACGAATTCAAACTGGTTTGAATTTGTGCGATGATCGAAGCAACGAAGTGAGTCATAGCAACGTGTTTTACGAACAATACACACTAGGCAATCTGTTGCAGCAACTTGTCGCCTAGTGTTTCGACCTTAAGTCCCTAGGGATTAAATCTAAGACATAATGTCAAGGAGGCAGCACATGATTCCAAGCAACACTTAAGTTCTTGAAAACTAAGTGCCATGAAACTTATTATCTGATTTCTTAATTTTTTTATTACCATCAAGGTTACCAGTTATCAAAGTCTTCACATTGTCATTAAGAGGAAGAATGCTTTCATAATGACCATGTTAAATAGTTTTTTTTTTACACAACAGAAATATTCTTTACAAAGGGTATAATCACATTCTTATGTGTACATATAATCTACCCAGTGCTGGATGCTTCATGTTTTTGTATGATACTCCTAAGTTCTTTTAGTCTTTCCTGTACAGCTGCAGTTCTGACACATGAAAGTTCAAAGTCCTTAAAAACAAAACATTTCATTATTAGAGCTCAACCATAATTCTCGGTGTGATGTCACAGCTGCCATATTGGATGAAGTCGACAATTTATGTTGGTTGCATTTGTCATCAAGCATTGCTGCTGTGACTTGTCATCTTCTCTTGGGGATGATTGCAAACCACCTAGTCTCATTGTGGTAACTTGAAATTTGGAAATGTGGTCTTTAAAAATCTAAAATCATACTGGTAATTGCAGAGGATTCAGTAATTTTTGAAGTAGAGGACTTTTGATAAAATGGGCAGCTCTGTTACTGCACTAGATTATATTAATCATTTATCGTAAAATCTGATTGTAAAAGAGCTGGTGGTAAGAGGGTTTTGTACTGTACTTGGTGATTGACCCCTGGTACCCACCTTCAAGTATTGAATCTTCTGTAGAATTGACATGAAACCTGGCTCCAATCCTTAAGGATTTGCTTCTTTCACATAAATCTTCTCATAAACAGTTAAATACTTGTGCCTAAGAAGATTTCTCACCTTTTCTACTCCATATGTAGAACCTTCATGAGGTTGTCCTGTTGCAACTTGGGTTAGATAATTGATCTGTTCTGATAGGCCCTTTTCAACTCCCTAAACAATCAGGGACCAGTTATTAGAGAGGGAGGTCTGATGCAAGTGGGGGGGAGGGGTGGGTCATTTTTCATGCACACTCAAAAAGTGAGGGGCACAAAAATCTGTGCAGACCTTTGAGGGGGAACACATCAGTTATGTAAGATATGGAGGGGGAGCAATTTTTCTGCAGTAGGAAAGGAGAGTGCCTCCTAAAAAATGCACATCAAATTAAAATGCACCAGGACCCCATCTAATTGTACCAACCACCTACAAAATCCGAACCTCTCTCCCCCAAACATAGCCTGTGAACTGGCCTTCCCCTTCCCCTCCCCAGAGAACTGGTTCACAGGCTACCCAAACATAGACAAGCAAACCCTAATATATATTTTATTAGAATTTGAAGGAGATTAGCCACAGTGTAAAAGAGTCAAATGAGAAAGTCTCATAAAAGATATACCTCCAGTGATTTCACAAATTGTGTGGCCTTTGTCTTGATGACTTCATCAGAAGGTGAATCCTTAGATAACTCTAATAATGTCTCTCCAGCAGTTTGTAATACTTTCATGATTTCCTTAAAAAAGAATTAATCCAAACCACACTTATTATCATTATTACAATTATCTAGAGAATTCCATGTTTTATTTGTTTACCAGTAAACTCTTTTAACAAAGAAGGGGGACTGAGGAGGGATTGGGCATGTGGGAATAGGCCTTTTAATTGTGACGTCAATAGAGTGGAAAAGCAACTTCCTGGTACAAAATGAAAAGCAGTTGTGTTAAGATTTGTCTTACTTTTTCCTTTATAGTAGGAATTGTTGTATAGAGTTCTGCTTGTGGATAAATGTTTGTCTTTATTTTAGCAGAGTTTATGAAAAATTGGACCCGGAAATATGTCACAACCTAAAAGCTCTATAGAGCTGTTAAGTGTGATGTAATTCAAACAAAAAACGACTTCAGGGTCCAAAATGAAAAGCATTTCTTTGAAGATTTTTCCTGCTTTGCTCTTCATAGTAGGAATTGGTGTACATAAGTCTGTTTATTACAGGTGCAGGAGGAATTGTGGATAAACGTTTTGGTTTTATTTTAGCGCATTTTGTGAAAAATTGGACCCGGAAATACGTCACAACTTAACAGCCCTATAGGAGGAGGGAACTCCAGCCTCTCATGTTTCTCCCTCCTATCCCATAGCCTTGTCCCTACCCTTGCACTACTATGCAGCCTAGGCTTGTTCAGCTCCAGCTGACAAGGGACACTGAGAGTGATCAAATACCCCACATATGCCCGACCTCTCGGGCTTTACATATTGATACATGCATAAGCTTACTACAGTATACCACTAGCCCTGATTGTTCATTCACAATTATCAAATTCATCAAACTAGTTAGAAAACACTCCCCAAATTTTATCATAAAATGAACGTGAACTCCTTACACTTTCAATCTCCTCTAGACGCTTCAGTCGATCCCTTGACTGAGACATGATATCCTCAAAGAAGTAACTTTTACATAACGATTCAGGTCATTTCGTCCGCCATCTTGAAAACAAAAGATGGATGAGTAGACCTGGTACTAACAGCGTAAAACGCTGGCATTAATGACTAAGGTCAACATCACGTGTCACGTGACGTGGCCAATCCGGAAATCAAAATGGCGGTGAAACATCGTTTGCAGATTTGGAGAACAAGTTCACCTTTTAGTCGAATGTCTTAGCCTTTATAACCCGATTATTTTAAATCAGCATGTTTCAACGTCAGAAGAATTGGTTATCTGACGTGCTGTGGAAGCCTAAAAAGGCTCATTCTCTGGAGCAGCTGAGGTAAAGCGGAGAACTTGAACGCCGCTCGACTTTCTTGACGTGTCGCTTGAAAACATTTATTGACCTTGTTTATTGTGTAGCTTGTTGTACATTGTACATTTACTTAATTGTACATTTATTGAGATGTACTCACTGTTATTTAGAGCATGCACTGACCTGTATACCCTGTTCGACGTACTGAATTATGTTTGCTGTCCTCTAGGTATCTCCACTACGTTCTCAACAAGAATTCTGTCGTAAACGAAACGAACCGTGGTTTACTTGTGGAAACTCTTCGTTCTATTGCTGAGATCCTGATTTGGGGAGATCAAAATGACAGCAGAGTATTCGAGTAAGGACACTCTTTTTGTGGTTCTTCGTTAATTTCCATGATTTATTAACAAGTATCTAAATGTTTTAATACGAACTTTTTCCTGTTTTGCAATCAGCTGGACTTTGTTGCATCATTCGCTTTTGTTATTCTTAGACCGTCAGTGTAGTTCCGTCTCTATAAAACCAAAGAAACCAGAGAAAAAGCCTCAGGGTGGGGGGGGGGGGGGTTTGAGGTGCAAGGGGGGACATATGGAGGGGCCCCCTGACTTTGTAGCCCTGGTTGACATATACATTATAACTGTTTGTTTGCACATTATGTCATCGCAGCTATGTTGGTGGTATTTAACAAAAGATTTCTCATTAGGTCCTTTTGTTAACAAGTATCTAAATGTTTTAATATGAACTTTTTCCTGTTTTGCAATCAGCTGGACTTTGTTGCATCATTTGCTTTTGTTATTCTTAGACCATCAGTGTAGTTCCGTCACTATAAAATCAAAGAAACCAGAGAAGAAGTCTCAGGGTTGGGGGGGTGCGAGGTGCGACGTGTGGAGGGGCCACCTGACTTCATAGCCCTGGTTGACATATACACCTATTTCAAAAATCGTTGTCGCAGCCGAAGCAACAGTCCACACTCCAAGGCCGCAAGGAATTTCGGT
>WUAP02140348.1:0-27813 GCA_015163945.2 Stichodactyla helianthus
GGTGTGGTGTGGTGTGGTGTGGTGTGGTGTGGTGTGGTGTGGTGTGGTGTGGTGTGGTGTGGTGTGGTGTAGTGTAGCGTAGTGTAGTGTAGTGGGTAGAAGGGGCTGATCCAGGATTTTTCTAGGAGAGTGGGCACCTGTGACAGGAGCACTATGGCAGTACAAAGGGCATTTCCCTGTCTTAAGGGTAAGTGTACATCTGTAGTATTTGCAAGCAAAAGTGACACAATTACAGCCCCAACACACACTCTGCAAATCCTCCACTGGTTAGGGAGAGTATTTAATGGGGTGAAGCAGCGAGTAGAGTTGATATGATTACAACAATGGTAGGGGGCGGAGTTTTATGGAATTAGTTGAAGGTTTATCCATTCATTCATTCACCTGTGAACAATATCATTTTCATGGATGTGCTGCAATGCACTAGAAATCTGATAGAAGTACCATATCACAACCTATATCAATGAAAAGAATTAACAATTATATTTTGGGCTATAAACTGGGTCATTAATTTTATGAAATAGCAAGTTCAACTCATCTGACAAGTATTAGCAATATTAATTATTACAATGTTACATACCTCTTCCTTAAATAAGTCTGTTTGCTGGTTTATCTTGTCATGAAGTGTGCCACCTTCACAAAAAAATGACAATTCAAAACTGAACCCAATTTTAATGCTTGCTTTGTGTGAATGAAAGTCAAAATAGCAAAAGAGAATCTATTAGTTAGAAAATGAGATCTTCCTTACCATTACAGTATTCCATTTCAATAAAAAGAGAAGTGCCATCAATAAAGTGATTAAAGTATGTTACTATGTTTGGATGGTTTAGTAATGATAGAATGTCTATTTCCTTGAGGGCATCAACTCTTTCTTTGTCGCTGGCTCTACTCAAGTTCACCTCTTTCCATACAACAAGCATGTTATCCTAAAAATAATAATAAAATAATTTTTAGACTGTGCAATGTTACATTTAGACATATTGCACTGCTATGTCATACTATTTTATAAACATGATGAGCACACATCTGTTTAGGCAAAACGAGTGTCAAAGTGTATCAGAAAGACTACTAATTATTACTTCTAAAAATACATAGAGTTTCAGGAAAAAATGCAGCAAAATGGACAGTCAAACTCAATGACCATCAGCAAATATTAGTGCTTCACAGAGTGTTTTGTCTACAGGGATGAGTGCACATCATGTATTAGGTGTGATCACCAGATGTAAACATTGACAAATGGTCTATTCAAATCATAACAAAAATGTGGTTTTTTTTATTAATGCAAATACAACTCTCAGAGATACTTTACTAGCACATAACATCTTTGTTGACAAATGAATAGAACTTGGAGTTCTTGAATGACAATGTCAACTGCAATTGTTGAACTTTTTTTGAACCTTTCATCAATGCTGACCTTAAATTGTCTACTTCTTTGACAGCCTATTGTTTTCTTAAAAACAGGAAGCTCTTTATTTTGCTATTAATTTTGTGTAGACACGCTACACAAGACACTAGATATCATAATGGTATGGTTCGCTAGCTTAGAATGAACTAGCATATTGTCTGTCCTTAATCGGGCAAAAATCCTATTTTTCCTACAGCTATGATACCTTACTGATAACAACGACAATTGACAAGTCTTCATGACATTTGAATTAATGACCAAATGTACGAAAAAAATTAAAATTGTACTTGCATTGCGGAAGTGCAAAAGGAGAGCATTTAAAAAACGAATCTAATGTTTATTTTTCATATTTTGAATGATTTCTGAATATCAAACATAAAAACATGCTCAAATCTTCTAATGAACTTCGAAAAAGACTAAGCTTATAGCATTGAAAACATGAACATTTTTCTCTGAATGATAATACAGTTGTTCGTTTTCCACTGAAATATGAGCTTATAAAACATCTTTTCGTTCAGAACGCGAAAAGCATTGTTTGAATACCTCGATTTTCCGATAAAGAACAGCTTCCCCAAAGGCTCCTCTTCCAAGAGTTCGCACAGGGATATACATCTCTTGTTGAATTTCTGCATTTATGGCCTCCAAAACTCCATCGTCCGCCATTTTACAGCTGCTGTGAAAATAGGAGGCAACTCCTGGACGTCAAACGGGAATGATTTATAAATATTTTAGCCGAAAAACCGTCTTTAGTCGAGGATGTTCACATGGCGTCGACTTCTTTCTGAATAGAAGAACAAGTGTTCGATGCTGTCATAAGTCGTTTTCAAAATGTCCCCCTAAAATAGTAAATCTTTCAACGGGGGAGCCAGGTACACCCCAAGAATCAGGTTATAAATGCTTAAACTCATTTATAATCCTGTTTATTTAATCGTCTGTTGTCAAAAAAAATTTCACTCACAAATTCGCGTGTTTTTTATGCAAATTGAGTCCGCGCATAGCAACATCCAGCAGCGATTCTTCTTACGCACGCGTAGTTGTTCCAACCAAGATGGCGGCCACCAGTGAAGATCAAGTAAAAAGCTTAGAAAAACAGCTGAAAGAAGGGGTTGAAATCACTCTCAATCCACTTGCAGCCCCGCAGCTGCGTGCTGAGGCTTATGAGGTTAGTTTTGGCTTTCATTTTTGTCCGTAGGATTGTTTACAGGCTTGTAATTGTTAGTTGTTTATAACCGATGCTGTTGGCGAAGGACGCGCGTTTTACTGCGACAGTTGAGAAATATTTATTTTTTGGTTTTAGTTCATCGAGCAATTCAAGAATGTTTCACCACTATGTGCAGATGTTGGGCTTCGTCTGTTTGACAAGGATAATTCAGCGATTGTCCGTCATTTGGGGCTTCAGTTGCTAGAACATTGTATCAAGTATGTTATCAGTTCCTTAACCAAGCGTTTCTTGTTATAAATTGAAAAACGTTATTGAGGATAAAACTTATGTTTAAGAAAATAGACAAGAAAATGTTGAGATCTTGAGATCACACAAAATTATCCATAATGAAAACAAACACTGAGCCAGACCACAGGAATCCCAATCCTGCGTATCGTACCATCTTGACCCCTCTATTGTGATGTATCATGGGATACCATGGGGACTCCAAAGGTTGCCTTAAACAAAATAAAGAAAAAGCAAAATCAACATGTATTCTTTTCCTTTCAGGTTTAAATGGAATGATTTGGAAGCTCTACAGCAAGATAGCCTGAAGTGCACAAGTTTGGAACTGATTGCCAAAGTAACTCATATCTATGGTTAAAACTGTACTTGTAAAATATTTAAATTACAGTATAATATATTATTAGCAGAAAAACTATAAATACCAATATAAGTATTAGTTCTAACCAGCAAGAAAATTGAGGGGCCCAGAGAGACCCTTGGGGCACTCCACATGTTCTGTGGTAAAAGAAAATATTTGTAGTCATTGATAATTAGACATTATTCTAAGTGGAAGAATCATTATAGAAACCAGTCATTAGCATATTATCTTGTATATTGTGACATATAAATTTCTTATCAGGGGACAAAACCAATACTAGTGGAGCCTCTTCACATCAAGGAGTCTCTAGCTAGATTAGTAGTAGAAATAATCAAGAGAGAGTGGCCACAGAAGTGGGAGACATTATTACAAGATCTGACAATGATCTGTAACATGGGGGTGAGTATGACCATCTTTGGGTAACTTTTTAACATGCAAGATGTATGATATATGACAACAATCTAAGATTTATCCACTATTTCAGGACACCCAGAAAGAATTGGTGTTAATAGTGTTTCTACGGCTTGCAGAAGACTGCATCAGTATGGACAGTCACCTACATCAACACAGAAAGAGAGAGATAACCCAGTGTCTGCATCTTCACATGGAAGGATTGTTTACCTTTTTCATTGAGACATTGAAATCAAGTACTTCTGCAATGATTAAATTGGTAATTAAATTGGTAATTTGCTAGAAGAACCAACAGAATGGCAGTGGTGGGGATTCTACTATTAGGGTTTTTTAAAAGCTTTTGGGATTACGTTATGTTTATTATTTTGAGATGAGCATTGGCTTAACAAATTATAGCCAAACACAACATTCAACAGGTTAGTTTTAAAACATTTTTTTTTAATTCCCAGAAAAATAATCCAACTTCAAATCTTGATGAATCAAAGGTAAGGTATTTACTATACATGTAGATAACACTCTCTCACTTTACCACAACTACCAGAATGCATCAGAATGCCTCATGAGAATAGCAAGGAAATTGGAAAGTCAAAGATTAAATCACAAAAGAAAGGGTGCAAAGGATTCTGGTAGTTGAAGTACCAGTTCAGGGTATATGGCGCTCCGGCAAGTAACATCCTTTAACTACCATGTTTTATTCTCTAGGCGCTTGTACATCAAAGAGTGTCAGAACAGACATTGCTGACATTACAAGGATTTCTTGACTGGGTGAAGTTTAATATTCTCTTCTTACAAGATTGCATTTTGCTTCAAATCCTGTGTTTGCTTTTGGATGAAGAGGAACTGAAGATTCCTGCTTCCGAGTGCTTACTGATTATTGTCAGTAGAAAGGTAAACCAAATGAAAAATAAAAATACAGTTCTCACCAGTTCCAGTGTGTTTTAGGTTGATGTTGGGATGTCTGGCTACAGATCAAGGGATCTGTGGCAAAAGGAGGGATGGTGTAGCAGAGAATCCTCTTTTCTTTCCTTTCCTCTTATCCTCTTCCACTTTTCCCGTCCCTTTTATCAAACATGCTCCTAAAAATTGAAGCCTGGAATTTTATAATACACATAACTGTTATTACCAACAGTCTAATGGACCACGTCCACTTGGGCATATTTGTTTTCCCATTACAGACTACATGTCTTTCCTTTTGTCTTTCCCTTGGGTATTGTAGTTCCTTTGTTTCTCAGTTGTGCTTGAGTGAGATATGTCAATATGGATGAACCTCAAACAAAGAATCATATTCTCAAGGGATTGACACATGCTGTGAAATGGGAAAACATTAAACGTCCAACTGGATTTGGTCTTTTTAACATATACTTACATCAGAAGTTACCCTATTGTATTATTTTACTTAGGGAAGGATTGATCAAAAACTTGAATATGGTCGTTTATTCAGTGAAGATGCAATACAGTTTATGCACAAAGCTGCAAAGTAAGCAAAGTTTAGCTTTCGACCAGTGCTAGGGATTTCTCTGAAATCGAGAGGTTTATGATGTTGTTTGTTGGACCTGCATATTCCTTTGGGAATACTTTGATGCCCTGATTTGTGGAGCTATTGTTTGAGTGGATCTATGAATTGGCTCAACAGATGATAACAATCATGTACTGTTGATGAAAATCCATGCCAGTTGTGTACTTTTAATGTCATGCAATCATTTTTCTTTTCAGTAAAGCATGTAATGCCAAGTACAGTGAGAAGCAATACTTATTCCTTAAAAGACTTTGTCAAGTTCTTGTCACTTTAGGATCTGTGCAGTTAATACAGATGTGGGTTAGTTTTATTCTTGTCTCGATAATTGCTAATGGGTACTAGACCATGGCCTATAAAAGTGTAGAGACACACCTTAGAATAAGGATGTACTACCTTTGTTTTCAATTGATGTTTTTCCATCAAGACTGTTAGAAATCATTTACAAATATTATTGTCAAATTGCTTAAATCATTGATGAAAAATGTGGTATAGGTTGATGTAAGGTGTTTTGTTTGTGCTGTTGTTTTATAGACTAAAGACCGACCACAAGGAAAGCCAGATACCTTCAAGCCATATCTTGAAACTATTTTAACTTTTACCAAACATGGCAGCTTGGTATGTACACTTAAATAACACCAATTATTCTATATCACCTGTCCATGAGAACCTTTTTAGAAAATTAAAGCTGTCACAGGAGCTTAAATATCACTGTGTGTTTATAAAACACATCAAACATATTTCCATTTTGCTAGTCAAAGTGTTTTAGTGTCTCAAGATTAATTCTTGGTTCAAACTGTTCTTCATTCTAGGCTCTTTCTCATCTGACCAACATTTTGTGGCTTATAATCTTGAGAAATGAAATCATGGTTGTTGATGATGATGTAAAAGCCATTATGCCAATTCTGCTTCAAATGGCTAAGACCAAGATTCTGAGGGTAATTACCCATTTTTTTTGTCTATTAATCCACTCATCCCATTCATTCATTAATTAATTCATCCATCCATCCATCCATTTATTCATCCAACCATCCATCCATTCATTCATCCATCCATTCATTTATTCATCCAACCATCCATTCATTCATTCATTCATTCGTTCATTCATTCATCCATCATTCATTCATTCATCCATCATTCATTCATTCTTTCATTCATTTATTCATCCAACCATCCATCCATTCATTCATTCATCCATCCATTCATCCATCCATCCATTCATTTATTCATCCAACCATCCATTCATTCATTCATTCATTCATCCATCATTCATTCATTCATTCATCCATCATTCATTCATTCATTCCTTCATTCATTTATTTATCCATCCATGCATCCATTGATTTATTCATCCATTCATTCATTCTTTCATTCATCCATCTATCCATCCATCCATTCATCCATTCATTCTTTCACTCATTCATATAACCATTCATCCATCCATTCATCCAATCACAAGCAGGTAGTACCAATCACTGTAGGCTCAGAATTGCAGATTTTTTCATTTATAGAATGGAAAATAATAACTTAAAGGTGGAATGTTTACAGACAATTTGTTTTTCCTGCAGGTTGAAGATCCCAATACCTCTGATAATCCTGACAGTATTTTCAACAGAGAAGATTTCAACAGCTCCAAAGAATTTGAATCAGTATTTACACGTAAGCAACACAAGCAATAACTTAATGTTTGGCTACTACTCTAGGATTGCAAACTTTGGATTCTAGATTAATCATCTTGTTTCTGTGTGTGTCAGAGGTTAGGTCACAAGTCATGGACCTCATAAAATTGATAATGCTTCAATTTCCTGTTGAAACATTCTTTCAAGCAGCAGAATGGTTGCTTGATAATGTTGACAAGACAAAAGTTGGAATTACAGGTAAAAAATCCCCACCCCTACCCCCAAGAGAAAAAATTGAAATCTTACCCCCCCCCCCATCCCCCAAAATGCTAACCCCCTCACCTGAACTGAAATTCAAAGAAAGACTTGGCACAAACTCTATCTCTTCCTCAAAATCAATCCCAGAATCCAATGCACCATGGCAGCACCTTTTGAACTTGTTCCCAAATTCAGCCCCCCAATTCTGTGTGGTACAAGTTCACTCCAGTCCTTGATTGAATTCTGGAAATGTGAATTACCCCCTCAGACAGGCATAAGATCTTATCCCTCAATCTTAGGAACTTCTTGCTACAAAGGAAGTCTGCTGACAATCAGGACCTGAGCCCTTAGGGAACATTCATTTTTAGGAGAGGGGGGACCAGAGGAATTACAGTAATCAAATACCAAAAAAAGGCTGACCCCCCTGGCAAGGAATTGAACTATATTGATGACCCACCCCACTACCAAATACAAAATTATAATAGCCCCCCTGGTTTAACTTTCAAAACAACCGTGACCCACCCCTTTTCATCTAGTAAATTTTTTATGGCCCCCCCTCAATTCCTCTGGCCCCCCCTCTCCTAAAAAATGAATGCTCCCTTAATTGAAGTAAAAAATTATCCTTTCCGTCCCCAGTCAGGCTCAATTGCAAGTTGTGTTTTTCTTTTTTGTGTATGAACAGGGATGATGTAGTTTATTAATTTTAAACCTTATTATAAGTTAGTATTACTACCCTATCTGATATTGTCTTTTCACTTCCAACAGGTTCAGAAGAAGTACCTCAATTGCGAGTCCAATGGGATGGATGCTGTTGCTATATGACAGCTGTAACATTCAAATTTTTCACAGTTGACAACATCAATGTAAGAATTGCTAAAAAATTGCATTACATTAGGAATGAGTGATTAAAAGTGGATTTGTTTTTGTGGGTCTAGTATTTCATCCTGTACCTGATTGCAGATAGTGAAGCCTTTGACCTTTCTCCACACCTTGTCAATAAAACCCTTTTACCCTGTTATTGGACAGAACATATCATGAATTTAGAGAGTTTGAAATTAATGTGATATATTCCTTAGCTGAATCTCAGTTACCTCACTGCTCACTTATCCACCCCCTTCTCTCAATGTCCAATACAGTCAGACAAAGATGCAGTGCCGTATAAAGTAAGAGAAATGTTAGGAAACCTTTTTGAATTTGTATTCAGCAAATTAATTTGCATTTCAAGGAATTGCTTGAGAAGGAGTTTCTGTTCAGAGGGTCGGCAACTAAGGTTCTGGATCTTGCAAGGAACTGTATCAAGTCATTAATCATGATTGACTCATCTGTCTGCAATGTAAGTTTCTTTGTCTTGTGTAATTTTCCATTATTTCTTCTTGTTATTTTGTTGTATCTTCCTTACTGTGAGGGTTTTTCTCTGGGTTCTTGTACTTGCTTTGCCAGGATCCAATCATTTTGACAAATGTTGTAGACATTATCCAGTCAATGTTGAACTTCTTGACTTATTGTCAAGAACTTATCCTAGAAGTACTAAGAAAGGTGAGCTACTTGATCAAATTATGAATAAATGCATAATAAGTTGTGGACTAAATGGATGGATAGATGGATGGATGGATGGAAAGACAGGAATGGGCAGTTGGATGGAATGATGGGGGTGTGTGTGGATGAAGAGATGGATGTGTGTGAGTGTGGATGAAGGGATGGATGTGCAGAAGTATAGGTGAGTATAGAGATGGATAGTTTAATATATGGTTAGAAGGGGATAATGGATGGATAGATGGAAAGGTTAATTTACAAATGTTTATTTTGGGCTTCAATAAAAAAATTCAGAACTTTTTTTAACAGGTTTTCTCTCTTATAACATATAATACCACAGGAGAAGCACAGGTTTGTTGGGTACTATCTTCTTTAATTGTGTTTTTGCATGTGCCTGCTAGTAATTCTTGGATTGCTTGAACAATTAATGTTGGTACTACAACAAGGTACAATAAGTATAATAAAAGTATATGAATTCATTTTCATCAGGGTCCCTGGTCATTGGAGGTCTTGCACACACGTCGCCGGGCATGTTCAGCACTACTAACCATGTGCAGTAGCTATGGTAACCTTCTTGTGGTAAGTGTGAGCTGAAAACTTCAAAAGATGAAAAATATAACACTGTCTTTGACATGGATCAAATAATAATTGTGAAAAACAAATGGAAATGTATTAAAAAAAAGCAACAAGAATAAGTTCCAAGGTTATTAGGCTCAACTTGGTTGTGCACTTTATTTGTGAGATGTGCTTTATATGTGAGAAAATGCAGTATAGTATTGGTATAAATTATGTGTCACAGTGATACAAGCTGTTCTGTGTTCATTTAATCTAAAAATTTAATTTTTCTTCTAGCCAATGTTTGGTGAACTTAAGCAGTATGTCAGTTCTTTGTTTGAAGGAGAACTGGTTACAATACAAGACAGGACCACTCTGACAGAAGCTTTAGTTATCGCAAGGTACTAAACTCGTATATTTTAACTTTTATTTAAACTTTTATTTAAATACTAGAGATATCTTGTACCTTCATTCATGATGCTTCCTTTCCTGTTTCAGTAACTTTGTAGAAACTGAAACAAGAAATAGTTTCATCTGTACTTTATTGGCTGCTCATAAAGATTTACTTATTACTAATAGGCAAGTATTTATTAACTGATTTCATATTTTATTTGTGGGTTGGGAGTTGGTGGAATGGCAAGAATGTCTGTTTTCTTGAATGTGTTAATTTTGATTTACTGGTCACAGAAATATCATCTCAGTTGAGTGGTTGATAACATATCTTGGCATGAACTTGGATCCCAACAATTATAATATGTCAGGTAATTACTTATAGTCATTAATTATGCATATGTACTTTATGTAAGTAAGAAAGAATAAAGAGAAAAATAACATTAAGCCCTTGCTGGGAATCAAACTTATCATACTTATATATGATAAAGACAATATCTCTCCTGACTCCTTTGAAATTCCAATCCAATTCCTTGGTGTGGTTTTTGAAAGGGTAAAATGCAAGAACAGATGACCTGTCAGCCAACTGTCAGCCCAGTTGACAGCCTACTGTTACTCCACTGTCACCTGGCTGTTATATTGTTCTTGTGTATTACCTTTCAGGGCCTGGTTGTTCAAAGCCCAATTAGTGCTATTCCTGGGTTAACTCTTAATAAAACCTCTAGAGTTAAACCAGGGCCCAGAAGTATTGCAAAATTCCCTTTTTGCCTTTTGCATGTAGCTTTTATTACATAGTGCATTGTTTAACCTTATAACCACTGACCAAAACTGTACCAGTAATGATATATTCATTGACTAATCTATTTTTGTAATTTCAGAGGAAATTTTAAACCAGAGATTCAAGGTATGTAGTATTAAAAAAATCAATTACAAGATATGTTTTACCTGGTAAGCATATTGTTTTTTATTATATGGCTATGATAGTACATGCACTCTGATTTGCTGATTTCCTGTCTGATATTTCCCCATCTCAGACCGGTGAGTTAAGTTCACCTGTCTTTCGTTGACCCAGCTAAAAAAAAAGCCATATAATAAACGATTTATTAACCTGGCTTGCTCCGTCTGTACAGGAAAATATCAGACCTCGGTCAAGACCTCAGTCTGATATTTTCCCGTACAGACCTTGTGCTCAGTTAATAACCTCTTAATTTTATCTCTCTTTTTTTTCAGTTGATGTTGGCTTTCACCACCATCCTTGCTGTTGTCAGAAGGTGTCGGCTACTAACATCAACTCAAGTAAGTATTTCACCATAATTAGACTGTCCTATAAATTTTAAAATTTTAAAGATAAATTGATAGTACAATCAATGTAGTGCATGCCATTAATCTGTGAAACAAATAAAAAAGTATATGTATAATTGCCTTTATTTTGTAACAAATGTAGCCGAGTAGATTTCAAGTTTCTGATTATTGTAAAAAGCATTTAGCTCACATAGCTTGACAAGTAATATGAACTAAGAGACACGGATAGGTTTTTAGGCATAGGTTGCCTTGGTTGACATAGTGTATTGTCATTGGTGTCTGTGTAATGTTTATTCTTGTAGTCTTTTACAATTATCAAGTTACTTGACCGGACGTTTAGCTAGCTACACCCTATGTAAACTAATACTTCTTTGCCCTTATATGGCGCGAGCCTATTTGTAATATACGCACACGTTTCATGTGCAATAAACCAGTTCTGCCCAAGTGTTTGTTCTGTGTGGTTCGTTACTTTGGTTCTTCGAGAGTAACATACTCTCCCATAATCCTGATGAACTAGAGGTTCCCTCCTGTTCCTCAATATAAATCCAAGGATGTAACTTCACCCGGTCACACAAATACCAGATATAATTCAGGCAGAACAGTGAGAACAAAAGCAGCATACCTCTAGCGATCTTTGTGTTTCTTTGTGTGGTTTATGCATGAGTGAATAATCTTAGTCAATAACTAAATAATTATAACTAAATACTATTATGCTCTAAATAGTTAGTAATTGTTTCACGGATATGTGTAACTCTACAATAAAACTGGTTTTAAGATCATTATTTTCAATCCTTGAAGTGCATAGATTCAGCAACTCTGAAGGGATCTTCCATATTTCATGGTTTAATATGATATCAATGTCTTAGTTTTTGCTTACTCCTCATATAGACTAGCAGCAGCAGTGAACAGTGCGCCATTGGGTTGATGCCTGATGGTAGCTCATCTAATGCCTGCAATCCTTGTACCTCTCATGTTCTGCCATTTTTACCTGGTGTGTTGATTCTAACTCAGTAAGTATTAGTACTTATAAAATTCATGAATAATTAATGAAAAAAAACACAATAGAAAATCATAACCGTGTCAGAGTCTTTAAATTGGATAAAGAATTGTCCTCATTTGCATTCCACTTTAACTTGGATTTTCTTGGCCAAAATTACTTTAATTCATTTTAAAAATCAGTACAACATGAAAATATACTCCTAGACATTTCATAAGTGATATAAAGTATTCACGATCAACTTTTATCGGGCATAAAATGCTCATAAAGGTCAATCGTGAATACTTTATATATTACTTAAAGTTAAACTTGAATACTGCATATTAAATTATAGATGTCAGTAATTCATTGGCTAGAAGCAAGAAGCCACTAAAATGAAAATTTTCTCTTGTTATTGAGTAACTTCATTACTTATCTTTGTTTATAAAATCTGAATATGCCCTGGTCCTTGTTAGTATTATTTCAAAGTTATTAATATTTATTAATACTTAGCTTCATCTTGCAGGGCAGTAAACAAGCTTCAAGGAGCTGAAGCTAAAGCATTATTATTTCCAGCATTCAAAGCCTCTCTTGATATGCATGACTCAGAGAAAACTGCCATATCTGGTTGGTAGAAATAACTATCCTGTGCACATTTTATATTAACTAAGATGTCATTTGAAATGTTACCTTGTGCCTTCCAGTCTTGAAGAGGTTGTCTTTTTAGCTTTACAGAATTCAAGTGATGCTGAACAACCTAGTGAAGATAACAGTCCAGTCATCAAGACCAAGCGATACATTTTTCACCTCACTGACTCATGGTAAGCTGAAATAACATAGCACTTTCAAATTCAACTTTTCTACAAGAAGTGCAGAGCAAAGTTCAGAGCAATTCAGATGGTGTGATTCAGATTCACAGGGTTTGCACTGCCCCTGGAATTCCTGGAACACTCCTTGAATTTTGAAAATTTCTTCCAGGGCCCTGGAAAACTCCTGAAAAATTTTAATTATGACACCAACTCCTGGACTTGAATTTTCTATAAGTATTAAATAGGTAAAATATTAGAAAAATGAAAACTGTTGAATTTTCTGACTTGAAATTTCAAAGATAATGATCCTGGAATTTTTATATTTAAAATTATACCCTGGTAAATTCGCACTGGAAAACACTTGGAATTTTATGATCTTCTATTAAACAACTCATGAATAATTAATGAGAAAAACACAATAGAAATCAGTGACCATGGAGGAGGTTGTAATTCAGATACAAAATCGTCTTCATTTACATAAACTTTAACTTGGATTTTCTCAGCCAAACTTGATTCATTTTGAAAAAAATCAGTAGAACATGAAAACACACACCTAGACATTGTTTAATTTACAACATTCGCATCCATGTTGTATCAGATTTACAATTGCTCACCTTCGGCTCGTGTTGTAAACACTGTATAGTGCAAACCTTGGATTAAGAGCAGGGAGAGCAGGGAGAGCAGAGCTGTTGCAACTAGTTTTGATATGATTTTGTTTGACAGTACAAAAATCTGTATGTTGCTGTAATGGTTGTGAAATATCAGCGAGGAGGATAAAGTTTTCATGCTTAGAAATCCAAATTTTTGTTTAATATTTTCTTGTTCATTATGTTTTCCAGTTACACCATCCTGGGACTGTTGGGAGACATGATGGGGGCAGAGCTGTACAAACAGCCAGGTCTTGCACAGTATATCAATGAAAAAGTCATTAGCTCTCTACATCATTTGCCAAACTACAGAATGAGAGTTGTTATTCATATCCTTGTAATATTTTACCACCACTGTAATCTTGCTTCCTTTTTTGATTCTTGAGCACTGTCTATAAAGATTGTGGTTCATAAGAAGCTATACTGCAAAAAACATATTCTAACTTTTCAACTGAAATCACTCAACTTCTAGCACTGCCAAAATAATGATCGATCATGTTCAGAATTTCAGAGCTCCAAATGGTCACATGACATTTATTTCCCATTGTATACTTTGATCTGGTAGCGGGAAACTACTGTCATGTGAGCATTTGGAGCTCTCCAAATGGTCACACGAGTTATCCGAAATTCAAAATGCAATCAATCATTATTTTGGCAGTGTTAACAGTCAAGTGATTTCGGAAGTAAATAACCAAGAAGGTCCCCAGGCCTTTTGCAGGAGGGGGGGGTACACATTTTCAAAATTTGCAACTTGAAAGGGGTGTCAGTGGAAGCCCTGGAAGCCTTTCTTTCAGACACCCCTGCTATTAGATGTAACCAAAATAAGGTTCAAATTTGTTCTGGCTCCTTAACTGCACTCATGCCACTTTGTCAAGTTCTTCATAAACAGGTGTCCTGCTCAGTACTATGAGGAAACTCTTGTTCCAGTACTCTCACATTTCTTTACCTTCATGTTGCAGGTATTTTAAATTATAGAATTTTTGATCAGAATAAATATGATTAATTAATTTTGTATATATAGTGTCTTAGCAGAATATATGTCCTGTGTAGCCAAAAAGGGGGTACTGGAGAAGAAAATTTGGTTAGTGAAAGTAGAGATGGGAGTGGAAATGAAGTGTTAGAGGATAGGAAAGGTAGGGGAGGAGAGCACTAGGGGATGTGAGGAATGGGAAGTGGGAATGAGAGGGATAAAGATAAAGTATCATAAAGGGGGATACTGTGCGTTGTGAATGGTAGGAAAATAGAGGAGAGGAATAGGGAGAAGAGGAGAGATGGATGAATTAAAGGGTGGAGAACTAACGGCAAGCTTATGTAATGTCATACATTTCGCATAGCTTCTAGAAAATGGATGGCAGAAAGTCAGATCAAGAAAAATTGACAGGTAAATTACACTTGTAAAATAATATATTATTTTATCTTGGCTCTACCACATACCATAAACATGACCTAGTTGGGTCCATTATTTCTAGTTCTAGTACTACAGGTGTTCAAGAAGAAAAGGATGCTTGTTCGCAGGAGATCATTGAAGACCAATTAGTTCATCTTATAACAAAAGACTATATGGATGTATTCTGTAAGTTACTGTGACTTGCATTAAATATTACAGCACTGTGATTGTACTAATAGACCTGATCTGTACATATCATTGCACAGACGTTTTGAAAACAACAATCTTTGTTTGAGTTACACACTGAAATGGACATTTGGTCACACAGTGGCCATGTTGACTAAAACATACATTTCTCCCATGTGACCTTGTTTTTTAACACTGCAGTCCACTAGAGTATGAATAAAAGTTTTGATTTTACTGAGATCAAATATAGCAGCTTATGATAAAAGTCCATATCAATGTCACTTGATGATCTGTAGTTACTGGTAAAGAAAGGAATAATAACCAAGGAAACATACCTGAAATATATAGCAGTATTCACAAACCACTTATAAAACATTGTTTGTTTCAGATATTGCTTGTACATTTAAAAGTTCTGACTCCACACAACCTGAAGAAGAACCAGAATCAATGAGAGATGAAGATGATCAGGAGGCTGAATCTTCAAAGAAAAGCCAAGGTAAAGAAGGCAATAAACCACTTCTTGTATGGAGATTTCTTTTTGATTCTCCTTAAAATCTCATCATTGTTTTCACTGTTCTGTTTGTCTACTGTAGCCGCAACAGAAGCAAAACTAGGACCTCTTGGAGAAATCCTGATGCAAACACCAGTGAGTATTCTAACATGCTGGAATTCTAAAAGGATTAAAGGGAAAGTGAAGGAATGGGAAAAATAGAAAAAGTAAAAATAAGAAAAATAAAGGAGAAATTGGAATTCTAACAAATGAAAAGGAAGGGAGGAAAAAGTTGCAAATGTACATATTATGCTAAGAAAGCAATGAAGAGATCCAGCTTGGTTTCAAAGTTTCATTTATGGGAAAATATTATTATTAACATTCCTACAATATATTATGTTACATATTTATGTTATTGGTTGTGTCATTGTCTAGAGCGTAAACATGCAGCTCCTGAGTACAGTGTTTGGTAGCATGACATGGTTAGACTCTACAGCATGTGGGAAGTCTGCAAGACTCACCATTCCACTTATTAACAAAGTAAGTAGCAAAACAAACTTGCAGAGGACACAAGTAGGACTTTGTTAGTTAGAGCGCACTCCATATATCCATGAAATAATTACTATTTAGATATTGACTTACCAAGAATTCAATCATGCATGAAACACACAAAGAAACACAAAGATTGCTACAGGTATGTTGCTTTTGTTCTCACTGTTCTGCTCCATTGATATCCACTAGTTTGTACAAAATAATACAATTAGACAATACATCTTAAGTTTTGTTTCATGGATATATGGCTTGCACTCTAGTGTGCTGCTTGCAAGGTCAGAAGTCAGTGATCTCATTGTGATTTTGTCCCTAACCAAGGCGCTAGCAATGGCACAATCCATGGGTTCAAGTATCTCATCTAGTGTCATAGAAATGCTGTACTTACAGATACTGAAGGTATGTTCAATCTGAAAGATACTTCATCTCATCATTCTTGACTTGTTTATGGGGGCATATCCAGGTTTACACATTGCCGTGGGAAGGGGGAAGTTTCCTACAGGGTTCATATGAGTTTTGGAAAGTCTTGGAAAGTTTTGGAAATTGATAATGCATTTTTCCAGGACCTTGAAAGTTTTGGAAAATTGATTTTTGGTCCGCTAGGCTATGGAAAAGTTATGGAGTTTTTGTAGCTTGTCCAGCTTAGCTAGTCAGCTTATGCCTTGCACTGCAAAGAATTGTTTTCGTTGTGAAGCACCAAAGATTTTTCTGTCAGCACTGTTCGTGTGTGTGGTGTATACGTATTCTATGTTTTGCATTGGTAAATGTATGTTGAATGTTTGAGATCCATGAATTTGGCTTTATTTTTGTGCTTTGTATGGTTTCAGAAATTTGAGTCAAAGGGCTTTGGAAAAGTTTTGAAATTTGTCACAGGGGATCCTGTACGAACCCTGCCTACTAACTTAATCACACATTCAACACATTCCTACCTCCCCTCCCCTCTCCTCTTCTCCTAATCACATGCAATAGAGGGGACCAGACACTCTTGCATCCTCTGGATGTCCTTATAGATTAGTCCTTGTTTTCTACAAACAAGTAGTGTATTATGCTCACACCATACCCGTGTTTCCATGACAACCATCTTGTGCTTTTTCCCCCTGAAGGGTATTCAGGTGCACGGTGACCTGGCACAAAGTGTCCTGACCAGGATTGGCTTTGTTCTCTATGAGCTTCTGGTGAGTGACTGTTACCATGGCATGAGTCATATACAGTATGATAGATTTTCAGCCTTTGAAAGGTTCAGCAAAGATTCAGGTATTTGCTTAATACTACAACATTTTCCCCATGTTCTTTTCTTTTCAGAAGCCACAGTATCCCACACTAAAGAATGTTTTACTTCAAACAACGGGTTGTTCAGCAGCCGACTTTGAGGTAACTGAAATCTTGTGCTGTTTATTGTCATGAAAACTGTTGGCAGTTTCTTGGAGTTGTGGATTGCTAATTTCCATCTTCACTGAGAGTTGAATGTGTGACCATTGCCCTCAGAGGATAAAGTGTGAGTGTGTGTTTGCATCAGTGACATGCTGATTACTAGGTGGTGGTTCATTTGAGTAGTTTTGTTGTGTGTAGCGCAATATCATTTAATGTATCTTTTATCTTATTTTTTGTAGGCATTTGAAAATGTCTGTTTTGGATCAAAGCCACGGTCAGAAAAATCCAAGAAAGATCACTTTAAAAAACTGGTAGAAAATATAATAGGGGTAAGAAAAAAGATCTCAGTGCCTCACATTATGTTTTGTTGTAACATTCTTGTTTGTCTTGTAGAAACATTTAGGAGAAATGTTTAAAGATGAAATCAAGATCAAGGACTTACCTGCTATACAGTTTCCTTCAAAATCAAGAGAGAGATCAGAGGAGCAGGATGGCAATGGTAACTTAGGACTTGCTGAGTTATTTGACCCTAAAAAAGCTACAGAACTTATTTGAATTTTTTGGCAACCATAACCAGTAACAGACCACTACAGAGTTCTACCTCTAGCTTTCTTCAGTTATAATGGAATAACAGCCATTTTGACATTAGATTTCTTCCTTTTCACAGTTATTATAATCATCATTCATTTTGTATGAGAGAAAACAACTCGAAGACAACTTTGATAGTTTAATTCTTAAAACGATACAAAAAAGTCTTTCTCAACTACCAGGTGACTGTTAAACATTCTGCTTGTATATCCTGAATTAAGTGTTAGAGCCCACACATTGTCTGTTTTCTTCATTCCTTAATGAATATTATTAGACCTAATTATAGATGCACATTATTAAGTGCTCAATTGACTAATAAAACTAAATATGCAGTCATGCTCTAGCAGGAGGATAAAACAAGCAAATCTTAAGACTGATATACAACATACTGTCAATTCACAGGATTAAAAGACTAATATACTTTAAAAGTTCAGTCGTCCTCTGACTGGTTATCACAAGTTTAAATAAACCTTTTTAATTTGACAATGTTTCTTTGATTGTCATTTAGACCAGAGAATGAGTACTAAAAAAGGAGAGTTTGATTGATACTACTTGTACAGTAATCAATGACATTTTTATACATGTCATAGCTACATGTTATGGGTAAAAAGATATACATTTATTATATGGCAAGGAAATAATTTCAAGCACTTTCATTGGCCAATTTGCAGTCCATAAAGTATGGTACAGATGACCAACCTTATTTTTTGATCACTTTGCCATATAATAAACATTTCATTAACTTTTTCCACTTTTTATATGGCCTGCATGCTTCACACTTGGGCAAAAAGGCAGTGGAGAAATGAGGTCCATAACTTACGGTATGGCCCTCATGCTTGGTTAAGAAGAGGTTGGTATTTACCTTGTTGGTGGGTCATCTGCAGATGTTTGTTTCTTACTTTAAGTGTCGTTCCTATGGCAACATGGACTGCTTGATTACAGTTAATTTCACATAACTTTGCCCATGTGGCTTGCGAAGTTTGTTGGGAAGTTCCGAAGTATGTAACGTAGTTCGCAAGTTAGTTGGCATTTAGCCAGTCTACTTATGAACTTCAAAACAAAGTTCCCAACTTGCCTACTGCGGAAGTTCAGAACTTTGCCCTTTCACCAAATAATATGAAGTATAAAGAAAATATTTGATGTTTATAAGAATTTCTAATTGGTTGAGATCAATAAAATTAGAATATTTCATAGTTTAGTTCAGTAAAGATGATATTTCTGAACATCTGCGCCAGACAAGTTGGGAACTTTGTTTTGAAGTTTGCAAGTAGACTGGCTAATTGCCAACTAACTTGCGAACTTTGTAATGTAATTCAGAATTTCCCAACCCACATGGGCAAAGTTATGTGAAATTAACTGTAAATAATAATGTATGTTACATGTATTCTGTAGTACATTAACTTAGATTGGCTTAATTTGACATTAACACATATTCCCTCAAATTTGCACTCATTTTGCTCCCAGTTGACAAATGGCAAAATATATACATGGCAGCCATGTTGGAGGTGGTGACAAAAAGACCATACAAGTAACCTTTTGTTAAATACTCAATGGCGGATCCAGGATTTTGGCTAGGGGGTTCAAACCAAAAACAAAACTTCAAGAAAATTATTTTGTATTAGATATTTTCCAATTAGGGGTTTCGTAGTTGTCATTTAGGGGGTTTGATTGAAGTTTAAGGGGTTGATCTACCCCTGATACTACCAACGTGGCTGTGATGAAGTAACATGCAAGCAAGGAGTACTTGATGAATTGTGTTGTCCCTGTATTTTCTTTGTTTTACTTGAAAGATATATAAATATATATGCAAAAACATGCCAAGACCTTTTATCCAAGAAAAAAGCTGATAAAAACTACTGCAAGTCCTGAACAGTGCAATACAGAAATGGGACTCTTGATCCCCCAGTTTTTACTGGTCTATGAATCACTGTTAACGTCCAGCTTAAACCATTCTTTGGTTGCTATAAATCCTATGGTCTCCTCATTCAAATACCAATGTTTAATGCTTTGTACCCCAGTCCCAATATCACTGTTGGCATGGCAACATGAGGTTCAGACAGCATGGTTCTTTCAAGCCACTGTTCAGAGTTTGAAAAGTCTTAATCCCATGATATCATTGTTGGCATGGTAACAACTATTGGTTCAGCCCTGTTGAATAGCTAGGGAATTGTTTCCAACAATTATGTACACAGCATTATTCCAAGCTGTTTAACTTTGTATGTGTAATTATTCTTCGTCACTTGAAACTGCCAACAAGTTCATGTGGTCCATGCTTTTCTGTGTATAACCTTTTCTTGGCTGTTAATGAAACGCAACAAAAAAATAATTAGAAAAAACTTTAGCAAAGGGAAAAGTTGAAGTAAGGGTTCAATTAAATAGATTGAGAAAAAAAGAGTGACAAAACTGACCTTTCCAAAGTATCGAACCTTCTTCAGTTTTCGTCTGCGGCAACACTTGAACAAGATGACACTGAAAGCAATCAACAATGCTCCACAAACTCCTGCACCAACAGGAATGAGAACATTGACATAGAAGAACCTCACATTCTGAAACAAATAATATTAGTATTCAAAATAATCCCTCTACATGCATGGACTATGAAGAGTCTTGATTGAGGCCCTTGATCTATCAAGAAATGTCTTCACTCTATCATGTTAAACAATGGGAGAGAGGGAATAGATTTTTTTCAAACTTTTTTTTTCCCCACAAGATGTTGGCTATGTTGTTTTTGTTTCATTAGCAAAAGATTCTCATTATCATATCTGCTGTTTTGGTACACAAACATGACTTCTCTGCCACAGTCTTGCTAGTTGATATATAATTCAATAGCAATCACAATTTCATAGTTTACCTTGGCACTGTTATAAGGGTTTTCCACTGTAAAAAATGTAACAAGAAGATAATTAGAAAATTCTATAATATACAGTAATATAAGCAACCAGTCATTAATTAGGGGGAGGCTGGTGTGACTACTGTGTGTGGTGGGGGGGGGGGGGGGGGCAGGGGTCAGCATTTTTTGGGCTCCACAAAAGGTGGGCTAAAGCCTCGTTCACACTAGTGATGCAAGCATAAGCACAAGCAACATACACAGACTCAGTAGGGTACTGCTCATTAGCAGTGCTTGTCTTTTCTCACACCTAGGTGATAAATGCAATATACTGAGTCTGTGTATGTTGCTTGCACTGCTAGTGTGAACCAGGCTTAGGAGAGACACTAGGAAATTTAGGGGAAGGGGTTACCAAATTCATGCAAGTAAAACTCCAAATGCACCAGCTCCACTTTAATTGTGAAGAAATACATGTATGGTCAAACCCAATTGACAAACTTGTGTGAGGTGAGTATGGAACATATAGTACTGACTTACAGTACAGTATGCCATAACACTGGAATGACTCCATTGTTTTTGTGCAAATCATCCAATCACTGTCAATACGTTATAGTTATAGTTATGGTAAAATATGGAACTAGCTACAGCAGTGCACAGAATGTGCAGAAAAACATTTGCACTTGTAAAACAGCAATGATTCATTTGTATTGTCTTTTATAAATGTCTTTCAGAAATATCATCACTTACTTGTGGTTTTTGGTGTTGACTCACTAGCATGTTTTGTTTCAGTCCCTGATGTTGAACCAGGAGTTACTTTCTCTGTTTCAGTCTTGATGGTTGTTGCCTCGGCATTCTTGGCAGTAGCCTGTGTAGCTGGTGCAGGGGGGGATGGGGTAGTTGTTTCCACCCAAGGTGGGGTGGGTTTCAGTGTTGTTGACTGGGGGGTTGTTGATGTGGTTGTAGTTGTCTGGGATGTTGTTGTTGTTGTTGCTTCAGCTGTAGTTGTCTGGGGTGTTGTTGCTTGATCAGTTGTTGTTGACTGAGTTGTTGTGCTGGCCACTAAATCAACTGTTACTGACGAACTTGATGCCACAGCCACAGATGAAGTGCTAGAAGGTTGAATGCTTGAAGATGTTGAGACCTGGGCAAGTGAAGTGGACTCATAACGACTAGAGGAAACTGATACTGACAAACTAGGACTGGCAGACAAAGAGGATGTTATGGCAAGACTGACAGTTCGTGATGGGGAAATTGTGTCAGCCATATTCAAAGTCCCATTGACCTTCTCGTTGAGAGAAGTAGCGTTTGGAGCTGTAGCATTCACACTTGCATTTGCAAGCGTCTGATTTGGAGTAATCACCGTGGTGTTTAATGTCTTTGATAATGTTGCGTTCGAAGATAACGATACATTGTTAGGGACAGAGGTCACATTAACACAAAACACTGAAATGTTTCCATTCTTGGCATCCTCGCAGTGTTTCGTCAAGTTTAAGGTCGTACCATTGCACTGTAAGGTTATTCCAGTGGCGTTTTCTCTACAAACTTGCGTTAAATTTAGCCGAGTCGATGTGACGTTCAAAGAAATCGAAGAGTTGTAGTTTGACGTGATGTTCAAAGTGGAGTTATTAATAAGGCAATCCGTTGAATTACAAGGGGCAGAAGAGTTTCCCTGAGGCAAACTAGAGTTCTCGACTGATGCTGCGTCTCTTCTAACCAGTTTGATATTGGATTCTTTCGCAATTCCGCTTAATGGAAGAGAGTCAACAGTTAAAACCAACAGCACAGCTAAACTTACAAACGCAAACAGTTTGTTCATTTCGCCGGCTTATCTTGTTCCTTACCAAAGTGCGCTAAACAAAAACAAACTCGACCCAGAATTTCTCTTAAACCTTAGAAAAATGATTCAGTTCTGTGGGAACTGCCTTAAATCCATTAACGATGACACAATTTCACTTTTATATCGAGTGAAGTTTTTCCGTCAGTTCAAAGTTACCGAGGTATGGTGTGACGTCACACGTGTGTGGTTTCGTGGACTAGAATAGGAAACCATTTGCATACATTATAAATCATTCTGCGGGTGGACACATTAATTTTCTCGTGATTTTAAAATAACGCTTTTCTTACTTAAGCAATAAAAATACTTCTGAATTTAAAAGAGGAAAAAGAGAAAAAAGCAGAACCATGTAAAAATTTGAATAAAATTGCATTTTAATTCTTAAAAAGATCATTAATAAATAATGGGATAAAAAAATTAAAAAACAGTAATAGACAATAGATGTATGGTCTAGTTATTCAGTTGACCACATTCTTCTTCTAAGACACCATAAAAAACCTCAAAATGGTGGTTAAGTCCATCTTGTGTGTGCAGGCAATATTTGCTGCCTAGCGCTCCTGTGGTAGGGTCCTTATACCCATAGAACACACGGCGTATTCGGGAATGCACAAGAGCCATTGCACACCTGAAATAAATAGAATATTCTATCAGGCCTTTATAGTCATAAACTAAAAACTGAATAGGATACTTTTGACAAAAGAT
Source organism: Stichodactyla helianthus (assembly GCA_015163945.2). Taxonomy (NCBI): domain Eukaryota; kingdom Metazoa; phylum Cnidaria; class Anthozoa; order Actiniaria; family Stichodactylidae; genus Stichodactyla; species Stichodactyla helianthus. The sequence continues at coordinate 23,155 of WUAP02140348.1, forward strand.
AAAGGAGTTCTTCATAGTTGCTACAATTTATTCAAAAACCAATTAAAAAATCAAAAATCTTCTTTTGGTATCAATATGCTAATTTTTTGCTTATTTGGTTGGTTGAGTCTTATTTCATACTTTTCTTGTTTCATTTTTTGTTCTTTACTGTTACAGAAAAAAGTGAATGGGCTTCCTGTGGTATCAATAAAAAAGAGGAATTATTGAAGACTACTCACATGACACAGGGTTCCCTTGTTATATACAAGTCATATCCAGTGCACAGATATGGACCATTCTTATTGTCATTCATCAGTATATTTTCATAATCACTGGTACTTTTTATGTCATCACTCTCAATCCTTGTCACAGTTTTGTTGTTAGAGTCATGAACATTTTGCCTTGTTGGAGAGTCCCCTTTACAAATTTTTCCTGAATTCAAAGTAATTTTCTTTTCATCTATTGATATATTATCAATGTTTTGTGGTAAAGTCCAAAATCCAGATTCCTGCTGATATCCCATGTTCCAGGTTCCACCTGACTGGCTTTGTGCTACAAGATCAATAACAACCATTACTGCATGGTGTAATGGGTGACCATGGCAACGTAAGTCATAGGCTACAGCTATAACTTTATCTTTGGTGGGGTCGACAATCACTGCTCCAATGGCAACCTAAAAATAGAAAAAGGAAACTTAAATAATGAAAAAATGGCAAATTGAATAATCATGATCAGTCTCACTATTCTAAAATTCATTCAGTATGACTAAATTAAAATGATAAAATTGGAAATGTCTGTGGAAACTTACCATTCCATTGTTTTTCCCAATAACAGCTGATCTTATGGCCATTTCCATGTACTTGTTTATTTTACTAAGAGCCAAATCATCAAACAACTCCCCAGAAAGTAGTTTAGTAATGCTAAATAAACAAAAAAAAAAAAAAAAAAAAAAAAAAAAAGAGTGAAAATAGTTTTTTCTTAACTAATTTTTACAAAAATGGGAGAAAACACAAATTAACAGATTCTATCCATTTTTGGAAAAGGAAAGAAAAATAATTAATAATCATGAAAAAGTCCTTACTATTTATCCTCATGAAAATTTACTGGCCATAGTTTTGATGCCTTGATAAACTGTTCCCTGGTCAAAGGTGGTTGTTTTGGTACCCTGACAATGAATGGATATCCTAGAGCTTCAGAACAAACTCCATCCACAATGTCCACTGCACTTTTCTTGGTATTTATTGTTTCATTTCCGTAAACATTGCGCAGTATAATTTGTAATGCTTGTTTATCTATGATAGAATCAGTAAAAAAAAATTATTTCATAAAAAGTAAAATAAAAAAACCGAAAAATATTTATTATGTTCCCATACCGGGAGTCGAACCCGGGCCGCCTGGGTGAAAGCCAGGAATCCTGACCGCTAGACCATATGGGAAGTCATGGTAAGCTGGGGCAAATCAAATATATTTATTCCACGTCGTGTATTAATTATTCAATACTCACTTCCATGTTCGACGGGGGTCCTTTTAATTCTTTTTAGATGTTGAAAATCTTTCAAAGGGAATAATTCTTTAAGTTCACTATAATAATAACAGAAATTATAAATAAATTTAATTCATTTTACCCGATATTGGTGATCAATAGGCTTCTTACCGTATGCATTTTGAAGCTAATTTTGGATCTTTAATTTCAGCCACGTAAACTGGTACTACAATTAAATTGATAAATTAATATTATTTCAAAAATATTGTCAAAATCCGAACAAAAATGTCTGTTTATATCTTTACCTGTATCGATTGTCGTACGAGTGTATTCTTCGGGTAGAACTACCACTGGTTTGGGATAGGGATATTTTGTTAAGTTTTTAACCTCTTGAGACCGATCTTCATGTGAATCTGTATACAAGTATATGTATAAATTGTTTATTCCTGAGGAAAAGACGTTCTGAGCGCCAAAAAACAGTATTTTTTTGACCAGTTTTTCGAAAACTCACGTCCACAATAATCAAGCTTGATCTTCTTATTCACTCTCTCATCATGGTCTCCGTTGTTCGACATTCAGAATATGCAAAAATATTCAATATTCTGATAAAACAAGGCGAGAAAGGCTAGAACTAAAGTATCCTAAAACTGTAAGAAAAAGATTTAAAACGTCGTGGACTGCACTAACACTTCGACACTTCGACTAAATGTTATTTTGAGTGTTGGGGTTCCTGTGTACTATTATGCAGATGCCCATTGCGGGCTCAGTTGTAATAAGTAGAGTTTACAACATGAGCAGCCGTGTTGTATCAGAATTTACAACACGAGCCAAAGGCGAGTGATTGTAAATCTGATACAACACGGATGCGAATGTTGTAGATTACTTGTACAACGTCTAGGTGTATACTCTCATATTCTACTGATTTTTTTCGAAATTAATCAAGTTTGGCTGAGAAAATCCAAGTTAAAGTTTATGCAAATGAAGAGAGTTTTGTATATGAATTTACAACATCCTCCATGGTCCCTGATTTCTATTGTGTTTGGCTCATTAATTATTCATGAGTTGTACAAAAGTATTTGATGTTCAGATTTTTCATCACATACTAGCTAGTATTACACGTAACATAACTAATAGATACTAGCAAAACCAGGTGGACAGTGGAATATAAATCCCATGTATATGATTTTGATCACGTGGTGTTGAACTTTGTACCGAATAGACGCACGTGCTCACATCCGGGCTGAGATGTAGAAATCGTTTTTCTCACAGAAAATCATTTGAAAAGGGTCTACGTAAAATATTTTCAATAAAACAATGATTAAAGCCAGAGACATAGCTTTTGGATTGCTACAACTGTTGTAGGATAGGTTGATTTCCACTTCTATAACAATCAACTTCCCAAGGCTCGTGAATGTAGGAATGTGAGCACGTGCGTCTAGCATTTCAGTGTAAATGTACGACACCACCAGGCCAAAATCAACTGTTTCATGGGATTTTATATTCAAAGTCTACTTGTTTTGGTAGTACATTTATGTTGTCTAAACGCATTATTTTTTTCCCCACAAATATATAAATAAAAGAGATTTTTATTAGCTCCATTGATTTGGGTTACCTGTGTGAGTGCGTTGCGCTCGGTTTCGCGCCATTACCTTTTGAGTCGTGCAGAGCAGAGAATCGCGTTATCATTGTTATCAACCATCATAAAACAGTAAAGTAAAGTAACAAGCTGTTGTCTAGCATGGTTGTTCAATCGAAGTACCTCGTGCTCTCTCTGTCTGTTGCTGCTGCTACTGTTTCTGTTGCAGCATACGTGAGTTGGAGAAGGAATCGAAGGAAACAGTATCATCAAGTAGGTCACGTTAGCGGTCTGTACATCTACCCTGTTAAATCGTGCAAGGGGATACCGCTAGAAAGTGCAAAATGTCTGAGCCAGGGTTTAAAACATGACAGGTAAGTATCACGAAGTCCAACAAATAGTAACGATGCCGGCTCAATTGTCTTGACTATTTGATCGATCTTGAGCTATCGAGACATTCATTTATTATTACTTCAAGCTTATACAATTTAAGCTTAATGGCGAGGGAAAATATAAAATGTTCACAAGAAAGAATAGTGTAAGACAAAACAAAGATTAATAAAAATATCAAAAATAGAAAAAGAAAAATGTCATAAGGATGATCTGTAAAAGAGTCACAGACCCCACACTAGACAGACTACCTTGAAAAAATATCAGCAGTATGCTCCATGGTGCTCCATGCCTTGTCACCTCACTACAGTGACCTACACGCAACTCGATACTTTTAAAGTGCCTTTCTGGGGTAATATCTAATCACGATTCTTGTCTGAGTTTCACATTTAGCAGCTAATAATAATTCTTCCTACCAAGAGAACGTTTTCTCAGACAAACGTCTTTCCCATCAATCAGAAATGTCTGGCATTCTGCATAATGCTGGACTAGTCTCCTTCGCAGCCGTTATTAGTGTTGGTCAAATTCCTCCCCACTAACGGCTGCTGACTTGAGCCAAACATTCCTTTCTGATTGTTAAGTGTGAGCCAACCATACGCATCCATAGATTGAGATCAACCACTTTGGTGTTAAATCTGGACTTTAAGCTGTGAACAACTCGTCTTTGAATAAAGCTGAATATATTTATTTTGTTTTGATTGATAAATGAAAACACACAAAAAATTTCTTTAGGCTGATATGAGATGCTTTATTCTTGATCTTTTATATCCTAAAGCAGAATATGATCTCTTAGTGATAAAAAGAATCAGTGAATAACGGCTGATTCAAACGAAATATCTGTGAAGATCAAAGGTCAGGTTTCCAGAAAATGGAAGCCTGCATCTCATTGGTTGATTCTCAGGAAAGGAATGGCTTGAGTCAGCAGTTATTAGTAGGGAGGGATTTGACTGACACTACAGCTGCAAAGGAGACTACATAATGACAAACAGTGCCTCAAAACACTCAACTGGAATCTGTTCTATTATTCAAATAATCCAATCACAAATCAAGATTTAAATTGAGGCCTTATTTGAAATTTACAAATTCCATTTCATTTAATTTGTAAGTTTCAAAACAAATTTTAAATCAAATAAAAACATAAATTGAATTTTCCAACCTTGATAGGAACACATGAGCCCGGGGGGGGGGGGGGGAAATTGAAAAAGGGGGGGGGGGCCCTGGTGTTCGCTTT
>WUAP02140349.1:0-12324 GCA_015163945.2 Stichodactyla helianthus
TTGAACTTCACGAATCTTTAAAAAATCTGAAAAGACTCGTTTGTTTGTCCGCATTTTAATCCCACAGTGCACAGCGATCGACCACATTGACGTCATCCATGGAAAGCGCTATTAATATGGTCATTGTAATGAATTGATCAAAACGATCAATGAAGATTAGGTCAGTACCACTGCATGAATTCATGATAACATTAAAGTGCACGTTTATATAGTTCTATTCCTACGCACACCTATTTCAAAGAGAAGGGTTCTCCTCGCTAAAGGAGATATAGGCGATACCGATGACGATAGGTCATAACTATCTTATGGACAAATGATGCAAATGACAGTGACTAAAAGTGCTAAAAATGGCTTCTTTTGGCTGCCAGCAGCACTGAATGTCTCAATATTAACCTAATGTCAGAATATTGTTATATTTACGTAGACCCAGGTCTTGGAATGACCTATCCTATCGCCTATGTCGCTTGGCGACGACAACCTTTTGTAAAATAGGTGTACACCTATCTAAGACCGAGAGGAATTGAGGGTAAAGGCTGTGAATTCATTTTTTGAATTCATTTTCATTTTAAAATTAACTTTTATCTTTTTAGTAGTTTGCAATCAATAAATAGCTAAATACGACACCACCTTAATGAGCGATCTTCAGTTTCATATTTCAGATCGCCGACTGACAACCTTTTTGAAACAGGTGTACATACACCGAGTACGCGTGTAAAGTTTGATTGTTATTTTTCGTGTCTTAAGTATTGTTGGAAAACATTAACTAGACTACCTTTGTCCTTGCTGATCCGGTGTTTAATTCTATGATCTCAATAAAATCTCCAAATTAAACGTTTAACGTTGATAAAACTCATTTCCTTGGAGATTATTTCTTATATTCGCGAGTAATACCAGTTTCAAAATACTTTATTTCAGCTGTAAAACAAATTGGAAAAGTTTTTCTACCTGCAACGAAATTCTCCGTGTGGTCCAAAGGATACCCAACTTCTGACCCAATTCAAAACCTCTGGGAATCTGAACTTTGTTCCAAAAATTTCCATATCATTTCCATGTGATACTCAAATACAAAAGACAAAGAATCCTATTCCCAAAAGATTTGAATTGGGTGTAAACGTAAATAGCAACACGTCAGCCGATTTGGTCTATTACAGGGCTTTGCACAGAACGTGAGGGGGAACAGCAAAACAACGACTGACAGTAAATAGAGGGATTAAAGTACGAATGAAGTTGTTCGATAATGATGGGGGGTTCACTAAATTCCTTTAGAGCCTCAGGCGGCAGGGGGGGGATCAGATAACTTTATCTGTCAAATTAAAATTCCTCCCACCCCCAAGTTATACGTTGTTCCAGCTACTCAAGTCGCACGTCACTACACCTTATTCTTGTGATGTGTATGTCCTCCTACATCGTTGGAAATTGCCGGGAAATTATTAACTCCCTTTTAAATTCCCCTAGAGCGTGGGTTCTAAAAAGAATTGCCAATTTCCCTCATTACAGTTTGATAGTCTTGGTGTAATGCCTATAAGCCGTTTTCTTTAATTTGAAGTTTTGTAGCACATGGAAATGATTACATTTTTCCTGTTTAGAGGACCTTGGAAACGGTTACACATCAATACCGGCCAATAGTACGTTTTCTCAATATGAAGCCAGGCTAAATCGTTCTTAGATGGTGCTTCAAGAACTTTGGTTAAACTAACTTAAATTAAACTACCAATATATTTTTGTTTCTATTTATAACTATAAAAGTACCCAACGTGGAATGCCGGGAAAGTACTTATTTACACCTGTTTACAAATAGGTTTGGATTCAGATATATATAAATACAGTCAATGTTATTAACGTTGTCTACCGGAAAAAGACATTTAGACTAAAAGAAATGTCACGTGATTCATTTGTTTATTCGTTTTTTTTTTTCAAATTTAAACTGTAGTATTGTTAACATTTAACAGGGAATGATAAATATAAATTCTACTTACACAATGATTTCCTTTAAGAAGCATTTAGAGTGAGTTTTTAGGTATCACGTGATATTTCTTTTAGTCTAAATGTCTTTTTTGGTAGACAACTTTAATGACATTGACTGTTATAGGTGGGCGTACAATGATGTGTTTTGTTTTTGTTAATAGGAGAATAAAATTACTTTTGGAGGGAATATAGTTTATTTGTGCCCACGTAGTGTCATTTGCGGCCCGAGCGCAGCAAGGGATACAAACGACTCTACAAGGGCGCAAATAAGCAATATTTCCGACAAAAGTCATTTTATTATCATTATTATCAATAAACAAGGCCATACTCTAAAAGGCTAAAATCCATTGGATGATGAACCAAAAACCTATTAGCAGTAGGGCCGATAATGTCATTATTAGCCCGCTCGAGTCATTTGCGGCCCGCTGAGCGCGTGTTTACAAGAGCGCGGTTTTCTGTTTGGTCGCGTATATTGGTAATAATCGTCATTTAAATTGCTAACCAAAAATCTATTGGATCATCCAACAAAGCAAATGTGCCAAAACCTATTGTTAAAATGGTGTTCACATTAACATTACAATACCATGCCGTCCACTTCCCAACTATATAATGCTTGCTATTAAAGTATAAAAAACTGTTTTTTAAGATATCGATAGTTGTTACTCCTACCCATCCCAAATAGTTTAGACAAAATGTTGCTATATTTGTGGCAGGACACCGCGTCCGGGGATCGTTTCCCGTCATCTGCAGTCAGCTGAAAATCATACACAGTCAAAGCTCTCCTTGCTACCGCTCTCGTAAGCGACCAGCTCTAGTTGTGACCACCTTTAGTTGAAACCCCGTTTGAATTGCTACTCAATCTTTGTAACAAAAAGCGACCGCTCCCGTAAGCAACCGCGACCACGTTTGTGAATTACCAAGTTAGTTTTTCCTTTGTTTTTAAGCTCTCATGAGCGACCACCACAAGAATCTGGTTTGTAGACGCCAACACTTGATCGCTAAAAGAGAAGTAAACAATTTAATACTTTACTGTATGCCAATTTAACTACACTGTAGTAATGCGATATGCAGTTGTGACGCACTTCAATAATTCTTTATAAATCGCCTTAACGTGTCCAGGGCTTTGCGTTGAAGGCTCGTAAGCGACCAGATGTATTGTATCAGAGGGTGGTCGCTTACGAGAGCTAAGCGACCAGCTCTAGTTACGACCACTTTTTTGATTTCCCGGGGTGGTCGCTTACGAGAGCTTTGACTGTATTGATAAAACTGAAGTAATGAAGTAAGAGGCCAAGATCTGATTCAAAATCGAAAGTGCGTGCGTGCGTGTGTGTGTGTGTGTGTGTGTGTGTGTGTGTGTGTGTGTGTGTGTGTGTGTGTGTGTGTGTGTGTGTGTGTGTGTGATACGAGGAATGAACTATCTTCAATATATTAAATATTAAACATATTTAGGCCCAGTTCAGACGTTGAACTTTTGCCGTGCCGAATTCAATGTAAATGAGATGATAATGAGTAGAAACAAAAGATTCGACGCGGCAAAAGTTCGACGTCTGAACTGGGCCTTACTTTCAAAAACATTATACAAGTGTATGTTTGTGCGTCTGCATGACGCTCCTTGAGGTCATTAATCACCAAAGCAACAAAGGCCACCATCTTTTGTTCACTAGCTGTCGTTATTTCATGAAAAATATGGTTTTAACTTCTCAAGCGTAGGACAAGGTTATACGCCTGACTGTGATCTTTATGGGAAAGGCGCCAGTGAGTTGCTCACAGAAAACCACAACATATTGCCCTTGAATGGTTATGATTGTTACGCTAGACTAAACATGTCGTTAGGCTCAGCGAGTTATATAGAAAATATTCTTCACTTTCTGAAAAATGCTTTCCCAAGTCAGACCACGTGTCATTACCTAGATAACTTAAGTAAACAATCTTATTCTCAAGAGTTTTGATATATGTTAAGCGTAATGCTCATGCAGGAAGAGAATGTCAGTGTTGAGTTGTCTGCAAGTCAGACTAGTCAATACTAGTCTGTTATAAATCTACTATTAGCACTTTGAAGAAAGTAACTTAGACTTCAAATGAAAGCCAATGAAAGCCTCTCAAGATGTTAAAGAGCTATTAATCAATAAATACCGTTTCAAGTCTTTCATAACAATGATATTTTTGTCATCTCGCGTTCAAGAATAATGAATAACCCACTTCCGACTTCTCGAAAAAGATGCATGAACGCAAGTATTCGTGCGAAATCACGCTTGGTGACTCGAAACTACTCAGTGACATTTCTTTGACTTTTTCTGTTGCTTAAAAGTATATTTTTACGAGTGAACTTCGAACAAGTCATAGAAAAAAGAGTGACAACAGAACAAGTCAGTCGTTTTGCACGCCACAAAGTGTGATTTCGCACGAAGCCTCGTCTCCATGCATATCTTTTACGAGAACTCGGAAGTGAGCTATTGATTTGTATTGTAAACGATAACCTTCGAGCTTCAATAAGAAAAATAACTTTTAAGTGTTTTTTGTTGTTTCGTTATCATATGCGGCTTATGTGGGTGTTAGAAGAGATTCGTCGAAGAACTTGAACCAACAAATCCAACGTTTATATTCTTTGGAAAAGAAAAAAAGAAAAAAGAAAAAACAAACAAACAAACAAACAAAAAACCCGTTTTGGACACCGCAGTATCGTAAAAGCAAACTTCAAAAACATACCAACATATTGTAATTCTATAATCTTATTCAGTATAGTACCAATATGTCTAAAATACATAAATCTTAGTACAAAAAGAAAATTTAAAAATCTTCAATAACGCAGATTGTGGGGAGCTTCCAAGCCGAGGCATATAGAAAGTTGATAAATCAACGTTCGGTGTTATCTCAAAATAAGATTTTTAATTTTAGCGTGAAAAGACTGAAATTGAAAACACTGCAGCTGTGGGTCTATGAAAATTGAAGTGGTACCTATAAAAACGGCGATATATTCTTCTGATAACGAGATATATTACTTATCACAACAAGAATTTTCTTAGCCAAATTGAACGAGAGAAAAAAAAAATCACAGTAATACGTATTGTGAAAAATTACTAAATCCAGATTGTATTTCGTTCATGTTTTGAAATTTAATTCTGACATGTTTTTATTGAAATGAAACGATGTAGCTCTTTTCTCGAAAGCACTTGAAGTTGAAATCAAGTCAGAGATGACATCGTTCATGTATATTGCTGAGCAAATAGACCTTTCCCGAATTCGCTTGGATCACGAAACAATGGTTTCAAGTCGAGACGGAATTCTTTTGTTTATCAAGGCCAACCTCGATTTAAAACTATTGTTTCGTGATCATCCAAGCGAATTCGGGAAAGGTCTATTGTATCCAAGCCGGCAAAAGGAGATTCCGAGCTAGGTGGACGGCCATTTCCTGACAATTTGCCTCTCTACATTCAAAAGTCAATACAGGTTATGCAAATTCAGAACTAAATGTCAAAATGAGGCTAACTGCTGTCGGTTCTTTGCTCCTGATTTAAGGAGTGAGGAAAACAAACTGAACTTAAATTATTGAAATCCTTATAGCAATGTAAATCGAGTTATACATAGGTATAATACCGTAGAGTTTGAATCAAAATATCTAATTGTGAATCAGCAAAAGATCCAACTGTAACGCTGCCAGAATTTTCTGCTCCCTAAATTAATTCAAAAACTAAAGTAGTTTCTTGCCAACTGGTCGAACTAAATTCTACTGAAACAATCAATTCATTTTTGATAATATTGAGGGGTTGTGACAACGGTTATTTTCACTGATTATATCGCTATCATGCTGTGAAAATATGTTTATAAGCTTTAAGGTAGAAGTCAAGAAATGAGTCTTTCATCTTCAGTTCAGCCGAAAAACGTAGACATAATCAGTTGCCATGGAAACGAAATGGAATTTCCGTGTACAGAGTCTACAACCGCACTGCAAACTGAGAGGGCAGATGTTTGAAAACTTTTTTTTACGGTTTTCATAATCATTTGGACCTTAATTCTAATCTTTATCTTTCTCGTTTGTTTTGTTTCTTTTAGTGTAAGCGACGCTTATATTAAAAACCGCCTATTTTCGTTTTTGTCATAGTTTACATAAATTGCATCGAGTTTGGATTGCGCAATAAGCATTATAACTCTCGTGTCCAGCGGTTAAGAGTTTAGTGTTAAATACAAAACAAAGGGTTTTTCTTTCTATTACATCGATTATCCATGTCTTTTCAATGTATTAATTGACCAACTCGTTAGAAGACGTAGAATGAAAAGTAAAAACCTTCAGGAACTTCCACCTGCTTCGACCTTTCCAGTTTTAGAAACATTTTATCGAAACACTTCGTCTTTTCGCTTCAAATATCACTGGTTTTAAGTATAAAAACTTTGTTTAAATAATATTTCATGGACACATGTCCACGTAAGCTGAAATTTATGCATGGAAATGACTATTGTATTATAGAAGCGAAGGCTTTTTGAAACGAGACATAAATGTCGCCATAAATATTGATTGGACAGATGAGGAACACTGGCGGGTTTCGTTGAAAATTAATTGCAGTTCAGTAAATGTACATGCCGTCCATGTTGCACATAAGAATTACACACAAATTGAGATTAATTCTATAATTGCTGCATTATAACGGTGTTAGTTTATAACAGAAGTTTAATGAGATGCAAATGGCATTTCACTTTCTAATTGTATTATTGCGATAGGCAAACAAGGAAAGTGTCACTAAGAAAAACCATTTTACTCGCTTGCTTACCGATTCCTGCACCGTTTGGCGTTCATTCGACAAAGAACTACCCTCCTTTGGTCTAATCTTACGAATTATCGACGAAAATATTTCCTCTACACTCCAAGAAGTTCCGTGAGACACTCTAAAAACGACTTGACCGGTTGAAATGTGAGGATTTGCGGCAAAATCGTCCCGATTCAGGATTCGCTTGAAGCGTAAAGATGACACTGGTTAGTGTTTGTTCATTTCAGTGGAATACATTAGCCCTGTAAAGTATTTCTTTCTTGCATTGCAAAAATTCTCGGTTCTTTACTTATTGTTTTTTTCTTTTGTACAGGTCTTAATTCTCATCCTCTGCTCCTTAATATCGGAGACAAAAGCGAACGAAGGTAACTAAGATCATACATTGTTTGCTTTCTTGTATTCTCTTCTCTCCCCTTTTGAAATCATCGTGAATTCGTCATCCTATATTTTCTTTCTTTCTTCTACTCTATGTTCTGATTTTCGTTCACCGGAAGAAAAAACAAAACAAAACTACTTTCCCGAGATGTTTTTTAAAGAAAATCTAACAACTAAACTGAAAAAAAACTACAATATTCGAAACATTTTCCCTTCTTTTATTTACACAGCCGTCAATTCTGTAACTGATCGATACCGTTTTAGCCTTCACATTTCTTCAGTACACGAATAAAACCGCTCGTTACTGATCTTCTTGCCGCTATTTTAATGCCTTTAATAATGAAGTCCGTCGGGACTTTCTGACCGAAGAAACCTTTTAAAATTGTCATTGAGATTAGGTTTAAGTAACAGGAAGTGCTTTAGAGCAAAAGTTTCCTAAGTAATAAGGAGTATATTCTAGATTTTTTTGTGGTTCATTTACACTTCGTCGAAATAATTATCGTGTGTTATTGTAAAAATTACAAATTGAGCCACAGAGAAGTTTGGTAGTTGGGTAATTGAATAACTAAGCCAAGCCAATGAAGTATGAACTGTTGCAAATTTTCGCTTCTAAAAAGAGATTTTGGAAGTAGCTGAAAATTTTTGGAGATATTTCATATATTCTTTACTTCCGAAAGTTGAAATTCTTGGAATTCATAGGTAAAATTTAAAGTTACGTGGTTATGTATAATCCTCTGAATAAATAGGATTTCGATAGAAAATTCATTGTGAATTTCGCAGGATTTTTAAGTGCCCAAAAAAGGTCGGATCGCGATGAATGTTCCTCAGAGACCAAGAGAATAAGCGCTAACACTATGTGCCTTTTTGTACAAGATATTAATAAGATCAACAATTAGCGGGGGGTGTTTTTAGGAATACTTCTAAGTTCCAAAAAAATTACGACTGTTCAAAATAAAGGCCCTAAGGCATAGTTATAGATTTGTGTTGTCCGATTCTAAAGCAATCGTTAGCTTTGTGGAATTTTTTGGTTTATAAATATGTGTTTTTGCTCAACATTAATTTTGATAGTCATTGATCGAGATATATTCTTGTAAGATCAGAAATGTTCTCAGTTGTAAAAGAAAACGAAAAAAAAAAAAAAAAAAAAAAAAAAAAAAAAAACCTAAAAAAAAAAAAAAAAAAAAAAAAAAAAAAAAATTTATTGTTATTTGCATTTCTTTGTTTTCCTGACTCAAAAATAAAAAAATAAAAAAATAAAAAAATAATTATATATATATACGACATTGAAAGGACACTGGTTGAAATAAATGCTATTGTATAATTGATGTTAAAACCCTGTGAGGCTAATTCTGTAAACTACATCTACAGCGCATGAAACTGGGGGAATATATAGCGAAATTTTTAAAGTAGGCACACCTGCTTCGCTGCAATATTGAAGTGACCGCTTAGGATCTGCTCTGCTCTTTTTCCCTTTCATTCGTTCATTCATCCATCCATCCATCCATCCATCCATCCATCCATTCATTCATTCATTCATTCATTCTTTCTATCGTTCATTTTTTATGTTGCCATTATCACAATTGCTTTACTCAATGTTGTCTTTTGTTTCCAAGTATTATTTTTTCTGTTAAAAGCACCAAGAAAGCCATCTTTATTAGATGTATTATTTAGATATAAATTATTCAAGTTCTCCGAGTTGTTCATGTAGAGATGATTAATTTGACAAAACAACACAAATTCCAAGATTAGTACAAACTATAATCGATTGTTGTCATGTATTTCAGTGCTCAAATAGAGCAGATTTCGTATGACTGTGAACAAGTCGCGGCACGGTCAGTGCCGTAAACGTGCCTTGCCGCGACCGTGATGTTTTCTAGAATTTTTCTTAATTTCCTTGCCGCTCCTTGACCGTGTTCGTGCCGCGACTTTTTCACAGTCAGTACGAAATCTACTCTAAAGCACTAGAATACAGTTATATATATACACTTTACTGTCATGTAACGTTATATTAGTATAAAATAAATAAATAAGTAAAATAAAAAAAAATAAAAAAATAGAATAGAAGGTAAACTTCAGAGCATTCTAAGTTCGAGAAAACATAAAGCGGTATGAAGGTTTAAATTACTGACCGACTGTGGAAAACTATCAATATATTCATAAGTAAATTACTTAGAATAAACGGATTGAATCATCAGTTAAGAGATTTGCGAGAATACAAGCCACTGAAGTTCGACTCAGAAAAACTTGGGTGTATCAGTATCAGATTGGAGTCGATTAGTAGAGCAAGTCCATGAAGCGAAGGCGTCAATATAAAAACTAACTTACTTCACTCATCATGTTCAAAATCACAATTCAATGCCAGTTAAAGTCGAAGAAAATATTGCTCACCTTGAAAAAAATAACTCAAGCTTGTCAAGCTCCTTGAACAAATACAATGATACCAGCTCGCTGGATTTTCTAGTAAGATAAAACTTTGCATCAATACACATATCGTACGATCATCTTGTTTCAGTTTTGAAAAGACTTCCTCTCGTTAAGCAAAGAAACGTTCTCACAGAAATAATAAACTGTGTACTAGAAACCTTTCCAATATTGCTAAGTGGTTTTGCTATACATTAATATAGATTTTCATAGCATTATTTCTATAAACATAACTTACTAAGCTTTGAAGAAGGAAAAGATGAGTCTTGTAGAGAGACATTTGTTTTTAAATTTCCGTCGCCTTTGTTTCTGTTATTTGGAAGAAGCGTCAAAATTTCGCGCGCTTTTATCTTGGGAGCAAACGCGCGTGCGCATCAGTTGAAGATTTTTTAACTATCAACAAGAAGATCCACTGAGTAGTCTACCTAAATTATAAACTGGACGCATAACTGCGTGAACTCGGGCTTGCTGTATTATATCTGCTGAGCTTTCTGCGTTAAATATATATCACGCAGTTTCTCGCTTGTGGCATCGGAAATAGAAGAGTCTTACTGCATAAAGTTTTGACTGAACATGTATTGAATTTTTATAAATAATCGAGGAAGGTGCCTAGGAAAAGATTTAATCGCGATGAAATTGTTCGAGTGTTTTGGAAAATATGCTACTGAAGTAACATGATTGTTTCATATGATTTTTCAGAAAAAATGAAATATTAGAATCCAGTTTGGAAGAATGCCCAAAGATTTTGAGTGAATTATGCGAGGTTACAATCAACATTTAGTCCCTTGAAATGGCATTATAAAAAATAATATGTATGCAAAGAATGCAACGCGACTAGTCCGGGTGGACTTGTACACAATAAGGCTGCGTTCATAATGTATGGCTGAATTGTGTATCCCCCCTAGAATAGGCCGAAAAAATTTTCACAACCCCCCTAAACTAAGAAGGTCAGTATCAGATTTGAAAATCTTCTCCCAAAACTCGTAGATAAAAATTTTTCCGTTGTGGTAACAACGATGATACCATGATGTAGTAACATGGTAATTACGTTATTTACCACGTTATAACGTGGTAAATAATGACAATACCACGATGTAGTAACGTGGTTAATAACGATGATACCACGATAAAGTTTTATATCGTGGTAACGTAGTAAAGTAGTAACCTGACCGGGCCACCGTATATGTTTCTCCAGTGATATGTGTTTCGCCAGTGATATGTGTTTCCCCAGTGATATGTGTTTCGCCATTGATATGTGTTTCTCCAGTGATATGTGTTTCTCCAGTGATGTGTGTTTCATGTGCTTGGACTCCTGCTCAGCATGCGCTTAGAGGTCCAGTTTTGCGCATGCGCAGTAGCGTCTACACGGCGATTTGCGAGTGAACGCAAAGAACGAAGCGCATTCCACAGGAAGCCTGAGTAATTAAGTAAAGTTTTATAAACTTACACGAATATTTACAGGTAACTTAGAGTTGGCTTGGAGTTTGTTCTTTGAATTTAAACTTAAGATGCAAATGTAATGCTGGTTGAATGTAAACCTGTTCGTGACAGACGCGTCAGGATTTCGCGCGTTTTGAAAGCTAACGCGCATGCGTATTATTTAGGGTTGTTTTTAAATTAGAAACAAAAAAGATAGTGATTAGTCTAGCTAAGCTACAAACACGAGTAAAGTTTCATTACATCATATTTAAAGATAAGGTAGAATTGCTTGTTAAGGAAACCCATGATGAATGTCATAAAGAACAGGAAATCGTAATGACATTTAATTATTTTAATTACAAAAGTGCATTCATAGAAACTAGATTTCATATTATATTTTTAATAAGCTGTATGACTAAGGATCGGACTCTTGAGTTTAAGCCAAAATGTCTGGGACATGCAAGTTAATAGTGTATAACAAAGTGTTACAAGTGAACCGAAGACGTGGGGTTCGATTCCCGCCAGGGGCTTAATGTTATTTTTCTCTTTATTCTCTCTAGTGTATAACATAAAGTCACAACTTTGTTTTATGTAATATGAATTTACTTAACTGCGACTTTTCTCTTTTCAAAGCTAGCTTTGAATTGAAGTACAAAACAAAAGCAAACAAAGGCAAAAGATAATTTCACTTCCTAACCCGTCCAGATAGAATGATAATAATTAATTAACGAGAGAAAGAAAAACTGAAGATCCCTGAGCTGTTCTTCAATTAGTTTCGATCTTATCGTTTTTTTGCTATTAAACCAGAGACTAGACATTAAAAATAAATGTAAAGGTTTAATTGCTAAAGGTTTGATTAGCGACACTAATCTTGTGGTCATTGGAATCCCTGCGTTACGTATGCCACGAAAAATCTCGATTTGTGTCGGATTTTAAGGCGTTTAGATGATTTTCGGAGCACGCAGTGCATACGATCAGCGGCATTTGTATGAAAATTTTCAAAGTAAGCAAATAGATTAGTTTAAGCGTTCTTTATCAGTGTTAAATCATGTCAAACCCAAACCTATTTATTACTTGGAGCATTCATCAAGGTCACGAACAGTTTAGTGATATTTCGAGGGGAAGACTGCGGAGCCCTATAGGGGACATCAACAAAATACTTTTTAAATGGTAATTTATCGCGCGATAGTTTTAAATTGATCGTGCGATTTCATGTGTAATATTATCGTGCGATTTCATGTGTAATATTATCGTGCGATTTCATGTGTAATATTATCGTGCGATTTCATGTGTAATATTATCGTGCAATAATCAATCAATCAGTCAGTCAGTCAGTCAATCAAACAAACACTAACAATGATTTTTTCTTTTTTAAGCACAGGCG
>WUAP02140360.1:0-12321 GCA_015163945.2 Stichodactyla helianthus
TGTTTTGTTTTGTTTTGTTTTGTTTTGTTTTGTTTTGTTTTGTTTTGTTTTGTTTTGTTTTGTTTTGTTTTGTTGTTGTTGTTGTTGTTGTTGTTGTTTTGGGTTTTCTCTCACAACGTGCGGGCAGTCTGCATCAAATCAGGATTAAGGGAGGGAGACCCTTGAAGATCAAGAAACTTATCCACCCAGGGACTTCTATGAATAACATGTGGTTGATTACGAGCTAGGACAATAAACTGGTCAGCGGTTTTCGTAAATGATAACTTTCCACATGCGCACTGCTAGCTCTTGCTTGGCTACATTGCTACATGGTTTGTTTAGCTATCGTTCTCTTTTGGCTCTAGTGTCTCGTTGGTTGTTTTGTTTGGTTCCCATCCTCCCACTCTTGGGACTCAGAAAAAGTAGTTTATTTAGTATGACTATTCCGTGATGCGTACCGAGGTCACCATAGTTGCCTGGCTACTATGACCATACGTCAGACGTAGACTGCAAATTCTTTTGCCAGCAAAGTCCTTTAATTTTGTCATTCGATAGCTAGAAACCCCTGTAATTCTTGACCACGGAATTCATTAATAAAGTTTTTAGCCTGTTTTTAGATCAAATAATTGATAACTACCAACGTTAATGCAAATGTCAATTCCACGTAGTTTCACTTGTATCCATGAATAACGTACTTTTAACCGAGGCAAAATCTGTGCAAATGACTCTGTGGTCATTAAAAAGAGGAGATTTGTTGAAAAGACCAAATCCTCTTGGGCGTAATGCTTTCCCATTTCAGACAACGTGTGATCCTCTTGGGAATAAGATTCTTTGCTTGAGGCTCATCCATATTAATGCATCTTCTCATGTGCTACCGAGAAACAAGGATATAAAACCCAAGGGAATGACACGTGATCTGAAATGGGAAAGCAAATACGCCCAAGTGGATTTGGTCCATCACTGTCTGTTCTTTATAGGGAGAAAGGCAGTTGATAAAGTTTTCCGTAACAGTATTATTACTATTGTAGCAAAGTTAGCTAACGTGACTTTACTTGACAAGAATTAGTCTCGGTATGCACATGTCAACAACACTCCCTCGCCTCACCCGATTCACGTTACCTAACTATCCGATTGCAGGATGTGTATACTTCGTAATTCTCTAGCAATTTCTCCTTACGTAAACTGGGCTTGTTTCTTACGCATCCCTTACTAGAATTAGCTTAGGTGTGTACAGGCGTAACCATTACGATTGTAACTGATTTAGCCTTAGAATTCTCATAAATAGAACATAAACTGTAACAATTGAGTAGTCTAGCTGTGAGCAGCAATAAAGGTCTCTTGAAGTGAATTCTCTCTCTCGAGTCTCTTTGAACACATTTCTCGGCCCGTTACACTATATTCACTATTCTACTCGTTAACATCACAAAATTTCATCAAACGCACAAGTAAATGAAATTATTTTATTTTTTAGCTTTTGTAATTTACACGTCATCTTAATTTTTAACGCCGAAAGCCTAAAATATCAAGAACACACTACCTCCTACTTTTTAGTATTGACACTTTGAGAGGGTTTTATTTAAAAATATGCGTTGTTTTGGATTAACACTGTTAGTCATTCGCGATGGATATTAACAAAATTCTAGCTCCATTTGAATCTTGGTTGGTCGTTGTCTTGATCGTTCTTATAAAAGCTTCTTTCCTCTCTCTGGAACGCAACAACAACAACAGCAGCAACAACAAATTAATAAGGTAAACAAAAAAGCTGAATGACTAAGATAATTTGACACCATTTTAACAAAATAACAGTTCGAACTTTGCGTTGCAAGCAATGATTTATTAGGATTTTCTTTGTGTTTGAACGAGAAACAACTTGAATATTCAGTTTCGTATGGCTGTGAGAAACGTTGCCGAGAGAAGTAGCGTTAACTCTTCAGTGATGCGTGACCGATAGACGTGTGTGACTGCGAATAACTCAGTCACTGTGATGCAATGCCGTGACGTGCCTCGATGGTACCCTTGTCAAATATTTTTCAGTGGTTGAGCAGTAATCTCACGCGCTGTGATTGGATCAAGGAAAGTGTCGTCGGTTTCATAGCGCCGGGTGCCACGACCTTCCAAAGTCACGAAAAACTACTCTATTGGTCATTCTGGGTCTCGTGAACTGCGCAGAAGACACTTCCTTTAGCAATCAAACATGATCTGTTTAAATAGGCATAAAAATACCTTCTTCACTCCTCCTTATGGGAAGCCATTTCAGTGTCACTGCATACCGTACCGTGTACGTGCTGTAAGTCTTACCGTACGTTTCTCATGCACTAGTACGATAATTTTTCTTATGGAAAGCCATTCTATTGTAACTGTATACCGTACCGTATACGTGCTTTAAGTCAGTACCGTACGTTTCTCACCCAAACGAAACACTCTTTATCGCCATGGATTCTTTCTGCAGACCCAGACACCCGCAGTGTAGAATAAATCAGGGTCATTAATGCCAAAATCATAATGGGCAATAAATGGTATCCTCCCAAGTAGAGGATATTACATGGGCGCGCGGAGATACGAATTTTATCTTCGAGTGTTGATGATATCTCTCACGAGTGAGCGCAGCGAGGGGAGGGGAGGTACCGTACTGACCCTAAAAACGTCTGCGAAGGAGGCTACAAGTGAGGACGATGAAATTTGACGAGTTTGTCCTTGACAAGTTTCCTTGTTTAACAACTAGCAGCTTTTCAGCTTTTCAACAAAGGCTTGACTACACGAAAACTTGTTCGTGTAGATACGGGTTACACCCAGTCAAACAAAGCCGTGAACACCTAGAATATGTCTGGAATGCTTAAGAATCGTGTTCCGACCACATCACATGCGAGAATTGATTAGAAATATATTCATTCTCGCATGTGATTGGTCAGAACATGATGCTTAACATTCCAGACATATTTTAGGTGTTCAAGGTTTTCTTAGTTTAACTGTAACACAATAATTAGCTAGAAGTACTTTGCATTTCGGTTAACTTACAGAACAGCTAGAGTAGCGAAGGATCCGGCGTTTATCGATGCCTTTATTCCCTATCATACATAAGAACTACTATGTCGCATGAGTCTGAATTAACTGAGCTGAAAAATTCATTGCCTATAATTCGATAAAACCCTTTGTTCCGATAAGGCTCTATCTGATACACTGTCCACGTGTTTGACCAAGTTATTGAACGCTTCATTTCGTTTTAAAATCTATGGCAGATTTTTTATAGTTTTAGATAGCGCGCCTAAAGTTCTAAATTAAGATTAATGTAGCCACTAATGAATATAAAGACCACGAGAAAAACTATTTCACTTCTGATAATGAGCTTATGATTAATGGGATGTGTATGTGGTAAATTAGACGGTGTTAAAATGGATATACCCTATTAATCCTAATGCGTCGTGCGTGGAGCTCTCTAATCGATCAGTTTAATGCGCTACTAAAGCAAACAAGATTAAAGTCTAAGCTGAATGTTGGAAATTAACATTGATGTTTATGCCAAGGTATATCTGAACTGGAATGACAGAGATTACAAAAGGCTCAATGACGGCCGGACGAATGATTCAATCCTCCACGTGGATAGCATTAAAGGGACACTAGGTAACAGACAATAGATTAATGTGGGTCATTTGGAGGGGCATTAAAATGGTCTAGTAGAATGGATTATTCATGTTGATATGAATGTGATGCTTATCGCAAAGATGTGTAGGCTTGTGTTGTGTGGGGAAACTTGTTCCAGCTGTCCAGTGTGTAATCGAGTCGAGTCGGCTGGAGTTCATGTCATCATGGCTTAAAAAAAGACGCGGTGAATTCTTGATCGTTTTACTTTTCTTGATTTATTAAATTAATGAAGGTTCGTTAATGCTTGAAATGCTCTCCAAACTTCAAAGTCAGCTGCAGGCTTGTGAAGAGAAAAGATTAAGAGGCTCAAGCAGCACTATTGTCAGTGGTTTATGGCGCTTTTGTAACTGTCGTCAGGCTTGTTTGGTAATCGTTATGGACGACCCTTGATGCGCCAAGAGTCAGAATATCAGAAGACAGTCAAGATTAACCTTATGTACACAGCAAACGTTTCTTCCTCGAAGCTGGTTCTGCGCCATGTGAATAAGATTCTGTATACTGACTTCGTAGGAATTTTTTTTCATAAGCAAATTCAACCTTTTTGTACAATTTGATGTGGATGAATTATCCCTACTTTTAATGTAATTAAAGATCACTACTGACGCACTTCAGAGCACTTCTAATCGTGTTGTGCGCGAGAAATCTGTTGCCTTAACAATTGTTTCGACGAAAATTGATAGAATCGTTCAATCCTTGACTGGAAAAAAATCTGGCCAAACCGGCTTTTTCTTTTCTTTTCTTTTTTATCTTTTGTTTTCTCAGCTCGTTCTCTACAGTTTTTGCTGGGTTGGAGAACAATTTTTTTTTTTTTCCGACAAAAATTTAAAAGAACATAGACTGGCGGGAAATCGCTCATTCCTTTCACAGAAAAAAATCTGGTCCAAGGACTGTTTCTTATTTCTTCCTTTTTTCCTTTCTTTCTCTTTTTATTCATTCTCTCTTTCTTTCTTTCTCTCTCTTTCTTTCTTTCTCTCTCTTCTCTGCTTAACGATCTCTCTTAAGTGCTACTAACAATGATATTTTTATGTAGTTCGAAACTGAAGTAAACAGTAGGAGTTTGACGGAGTGTGAAACAACTTCCTTTGTAGAAGAACCACACAGCCGCACTTTCAAATCACTGACGTCATTCTTTGAATTTGTCAAAATGATCCACAAAAGCATCCTTTATTTCTTTGAGAATGATGACGCTAGTGTTCAAAAAGCGGTGAATTCAGTTAATCTAGTATAGTATATTTTTATCATTTTTTACGGAAGCAATGGCAAACTTCAAAACAGCCTTAGGGGTTTGCGGGTTCATATATTGGTTTGGTCGGGCAAAGAAAGAAAGTGGTTCAAGGAGCAAACACTATTAATGTAGCTCATTCATTATGTAAAGTACAAATTTACGACTAATAAATGTCTTTTCTACCGGATCAATGCGTGGTCAATGAGTTATCGCGTGAACTCAACAAGCTAATCAAAATTTGTGATCTTACCGAAAAAAATTCTGAAACAAGATGCGGTTGTTACCACGATAAGCGTGATTCGAAACCTTGTAAATACTTCTTTGGGGTCGTCTGCATTGTTTTGATGTTACAAGAAAAACTCACTTTGAAAATTTTTTTTTTGTGGCTTGATTGTCTAACGAAAATGTCGCTCGATTTCTTTCAGGATCCACATTTAATATAAAAAGAGACATCAAACAAATTAGCTTGCTGGATAACAGATAACGGATAACGGATATAAATAATACAATTGGTAAAATAGTATAAATATAATAATGATTGAAGATTAACCATGACGATGAAGCGTTGACCAGAGGGAGTTTCTGATTTGGGGTTCGGACTTTTGATTTAAAAAACTGACAAAACCAAAAAAGCATTTTTAATTTATTCAGTGGTTAAAAACTCTCTCTTAAATTGTTAAGAATGCTGACACGTTTTTCTAATATCCTTCAACAGTTCTTTTGGCAGTAATTTACATGTTTTCAGAGAATCTATTAGGTTTACTTTCCCAAAATTCTTCTTCCGTAATCAAAGTTCTCATACAAAAACCTCCTACCTTTTGAATTATCATCGACTTGTGTTTATAAACACGTTCCTTTTATTTTTACACACAATTCAAAAGAGGTTTCGTGGGTTTTTCCATTTATCATTTTCCCCATACTTTCGTCATTGAAGTCTGTCTTCACCAAGCGTTCGATTTCTCTTACACCTGTTGTGAACGCGTCAAAATATACTTTGAAAACATTGATTATTTACCCCAAAAGCACTCAGTCAAATCCACATTGACAGTAAACATTATTCCTTAACTCTGATCCAAGGCTTCTTTGTTTGAAACAAGTTAGAATAAATACATTTTTACAAAGTTTTGTTACAATTTAATCAAGATCAAAGTCGCCTTTAATTTTAAAGCGAGTTTTTCTCAACTGTTTTGTTTTACATTTTTTAATTATTCAACTGCTCTTTATCGTAAATATAACAGCTTTCTAACGTAAAATTAAGACAAGCTTCCAAGAAGCAGATAATACTAGCGAAATTATGATGAGTTTTACTTCAAGGAAAAGGTTCAGAAGAAGAAGACACCATGTCTTGTGGATGGAAAGATAATCATTTTCATTTTTAGCTAGTAATTTCCCCAAATTACTATCAACAAATGAACAATAGAAATAAAGTCTAATAACCGAAAAGTCTCTGTTATTTGTGTTGAAGATGAAGATCAACGAAATTAAGATAAACAAAGGAAAATGAAGGACAAGAAAATTGAAGGGAAGAATTGAAAATTAGTGTACCTTTGTGTTGAATTCTTTGTGGAGTTCTCTACGCCCTCCGAACCATGGACGCCATGAAGAATTCCCTTGCTGTTCTTCTGGTGTAGGAGGTCTTCGCTTCTTTCTTAAAACCCCTCCGTTGACGCTCGAAAAACACCAGTTCATCGCAATAAGTATCGTTAGAAAGAGCCCTAGATGGTGGCAATAAGTGTTCAGTCTCATGTTTTCGAAAATAATTTGAGTCGACTTGTGTACGAGGTGCGTGTGACTGAAAGGCGCGCCAGGCTTGTGTCTAACGTTGTGCTGGGTTTTTAGGCTACTTATATTGAACAAGGCGACCCAGCGATGGGTTTGAAATTAACGGAAATCCGGTCTCTGATAGGCTTGTAATCGTTTCTCGGTCTTATCAAAGGCAATAATCGTTGATTGGTTGGAATAGTTTTATTATCATTGTTAATCGACTGAAAAAAAACTTATTCATACAGGCGTGCGTTTTCTTGTTATTTCTCTTTTCCTTTTCTTTATTCATTTTCATTATTGCTTTTATTCACTTATTCCATTTATTCATTCATAGTGTAGAAAGAACGCTATATTACATTTCACCTTGGCCAAAGAATGCAAATTTATTAAATAGTCAATTATTAATGAAAATTTTTCTCCCTAAAAAATCATAATAAAAAAATTGATTCAAGAATTCCAACTTTTTTTTAGGAAACTGCATATTAAAAAGAATTCATCTATAAGAAATGAGCCTTACAGACTTTATCGATCCAATGACTCGAATTGACTAACTTCAAACCAACCCAAATTGTCTCAAATCATCTAAATATAGAGTTCTGTTAGAACTGAGACTTGGCTGCTTATTCAGTTTGTCTTCTTAGGATTAAGTATAATTAATTCATTTTATTTTTTACACTATTTAGGATAACATCGTACGTATTACAAAGTAAGTCGCTGTTGCTTCACTTTCTAAACTCTTTCTATAGGTCATTAACCTTCTAGTTAAACTAGCTGGCCCTTAAAGTCCCATAAATACACGTCCAAAGCATTTGCCATTAAAAAGGTACACATCCGTTTGTTGTGTACTCGTCAAACATTATTCATCATTGGCGAAATTCATAAAACTTAGTTCCATGTTGACGGATTTTCTTTTAAGTCTCGAAAAAAAATTCTTCTTTCGAGACGGGTGATTTTCTTCGAAGTCAAAACAATTTCCTTTAGTAATATTGGAATGTCAAACGCTCCTAAATCAAGTTAGTGTCTACATCTGTAAATGTCGAGTTTCATCCAAATAATTTCAAATACAATGATCTGCTAATTCCATGCGTGTTAAAACCGCGATTTTAAAAGTTAAGACTGGCTTGGAACATTTTTCTAAAGAAAACGACGTTCTTCCTCTGGAGATCAGTTTAATAAAAAGAAGCACTTTAATGTTAATTATTATAATATACCACCCTTTTGTTTTATGAATTAGGATTTAATTTTCTTATATTTCCATAGATTATGAATTGCTACAATTTAATAAGAGGATGTACACTGCGCACGTGTAGAAGATGGCAAAGTAATTTCTTAAGCCAAAACAGTTAAAACGGCATAAGGTTGTAAGGATTTTGAGGTAGGAAAAAATGTCCTTGGGGAATAATAGTCAATTTTTAATTAGCTGTTTTAACAAAATAATGAGTTCCTCTATTACTAATGAAGTTGTTTTGCAACGTGACGTAAATTAATCATAAAAGCTGAGGAAAAGTCAGAGCGCAAAACGACTTTTTATTGCCAATTAGCCTATCGGAACCATCTGACCCTTCGAGTCTAGCAGCAGGTAGAGATAGAGATAGCCTGTTTCTGTCTATAGTCATTTCTCTGTTTGTAGCAAACCTTGAAATTTCCATCTCGTCTGCATTGTGCCGGTTTATGAACGGCGTGGCTTTTTGGCTTCAGTAATAAATCATCACTACTGGTTATCAGTTGTTGCTGTGTTAGTGTTTGTATTCAAAATATTTCACGAACACGGAAACTAATTTAAATTGTATCTGAAACTAGTGAAGCTTTCTCTACTCCATCTCTTGATCTTTCTTAGCGAGTTGGGGCGAATCATCTGAAATTCTATAAGAATTGAACTACTGGAAGATTGAAGACTGAAAAAGGAAAGGAATTAAGACAAAGAGGAGGAAGAAGGAGGAGGAGAAGGAAGAGAAAATGGTGGAGGAGAAAAAAATATTTGAAAAGTGTTAGTATATGTTAAAAAAGCTGGAAGATGTAGAGAAACACAAAAGAAAAAATCGAGGGGACGACAAATTAGAGAAGACACAAAAAGTTTTTCGTGTATAATTATATAAATCTTTTAGTTTGAGAGCATTGTTTTAATGTTAACTGATCGAACTAAGACTGAATTTTTGACAAGTTCCAATGCTGTTGTTAGTTACTATTATTACTTGTTATAAATCAAATGGCGAACTGTCATATTAACCCGAAATACAAGCACTACCCTATTCTTTAGGAGCAGTGCGAAAATAAACATTGTCAATACGTCTAAACCATTGTGTGGCTTGGCTTACTGAAGAATAATCGTATAAATATTCCAATTAGCTATGAATATTGGCCGAACTAAAACGCGACACACTTATCAAGAGAGTTGAGCGAGGTTTAAATTTAGAAACTTTTATCAACAAGCTATATTTTGTTCTTAAACTGATCTCACTCGCTTTCAATTTTAATTAACGAGATGAATTTTTAAATTCTTGGAAAGTTTCTTTCATGTATAGCTGAATTTTAAACTTCATTATCAAAATTGAAGAAGAGAAAAGCAGGGAAGCTATCATCGCTACGCCATTTTCTTTTGTTGAAAATCAAGTTGGGCTTATCAGTGGAAACTCCGTTTTTCAGCCTTTCAAAAAATATGATGAAAACAAAAGACTCTCTTGATTACTTTTCGAACATTGCAGTATTCTAAATGCGATAGACGCGGTTTCTTAATATATATCAGTACACATCTGTTGATTGGACAAATCTACTATCTAATCCCAGAGTTTATCACTCAAAGTCTGTAAAGCACAGCGGGAGAGAAAAATGCCGTTGTATTGTTAGAAGATCAACGGGCGCCATCATGTGGATTGTACACGATCACTTTTCAAGCTAAATGACCAATATTTCTTATTAGTCACCGGCTAAATAAGATATTATAAACAGCGCTTCGAAGTTGGCAAAACATAAAATGAATTTAAGCTATTTAATGTAACCTATGTCGGGCTCAAAGATCACTGAGGCATTTATATTACTACTTTTTTCCCCTTCTTTTTTCTTTTAGTTTCTTTTTACTCAATCCATAAAGAAAATCTAGATCTTTGCGTGGTGGATTAGGATAAAACTTAAATCCTTCGACACAGAAATAGTAGAACAGTATAGTGGTCCGAGTAGAAAGTGGAATTGAAGAGGTACTCATGGCCATAACAATTAGGCAACTTGAGCAAAAACAAAAGCAATTAAAGGAATTTTATATAGAAAGAAAGTTAACGAAAGAAAAGTGTAATGAAGGGCTTATTCCAAACGAAAGATATTGTAAATTCGGGATTTCTTTACATCGTGATGACGTGCCTATCGTATTCACAAAAGTTAAGTAAGCTGAGTTCGCTTTTAATTTTTTTTTTTTTTTTTCCCCTTGTTTTTCGTTTTGTCTTACTGTTCTTATCATCAAACGAGAAGTGAGTAAATGACTAATGTCTTGCCCAGGTTTGATACTTTAAAAAAAAAAAAATTACTAACTACCCTGTGTCTTGTCGGATTCTTTTTTCGTTTGGAATTGCTCACAAAGGCAAGACTAAAATGATTTAACTGAGCTCTCAGTATACATATTATAGCCAGGACTATGAGTGATACTTGTCTTAAACATGTTAAAAACGCCATCTATTTTCTTCCAAGGCGCCATATTTCTTCTGACATCAAGCTGTTTGACTCCCTATGATTACGGGGCCATAATTCAAATATGGCGAGGACTAAAGCAGCTGTAATTTTCATAGTTCTAGTCTTCTTGCTATGGAAGCCGCTTTACGGCAGCCTAGAATATCAAGGAGCTATTTTCAAAGGTTATCCGATGAATAATAAAGGTCTGACGAAGCATAAGAAGAACTAAAACAGCATAATTTTGAACACAGCGACTGAAACAAACTGCCATGATAGCGTCGAAAAGGTTTGGGTTTTGAAAGTGTGTTTTACCTTTGTTTTGTTGATTTGAAAACCAAATAGACGGCGAGAAGCCTTAATCCTAGCAAGTGTCTCTAATGTCCGTGTGAATTTAGAATTGGTAACGAATAACCCACTTTGGTGTGAGCATTCGCAAATAATTCAAAATGTACTTGACTTTAGTGTGCAAACAAAGACTTATGATCCGTTAGAACAGTTGTCGAAGACAAAAACAAGATAAAAGGACCTTCGAAATCAGTTTAAAAAACTGTAGTTTGGCGTGGTTTAGGCAATAAAATGTGCAAAAAAATCCTGTTTGCCCACAAAATGAGTTAAGGACTTTAGTTACAGAGCTTATCAACTCACGGAACGACTCAAAATGATTACCGATGATCGAGCATTCGCTTGTGTTTCCGGTTTGCAAAAGCAGGTGTCCGAAGATTTTCTGAGGACAAAAAAATAGAAACTGAATTTCCGCAAAAACCTTCACGGCTTTAACCGTATGGTTTCTAAAAATCGGCTTTACATATGGTTAGCTTTTAAACAACGCTTCTGAACAACGCTTACTTTTTTTACGGATAGCATAGTTCTGTGTCCTATTTTTGAAATTTACGAATAGACTGTGAATTGTCTCAACTGAAGTTACTTAGAAATTCTGCAGTAACTATCCCCAAAACGCAATTATATGAATATGTGGACCGCGTGGCACTATGAAATACATGAACTAGAAATAATGGAAAGTTATAGTGCTTAGAAAGTGCTTAGTATTTGTATTTTGTCGGTAGTACAAATCCGAAGGTCGTGGGTTCGAATCCCAGCGAGGTCGAAAATTAATTTTTTCCGAATTTATTTCCAAGGGTCTTTCGCCCGGAATAAGGGACTGGTCATAAAGTTAAAGGGGGGGGGGGGGGTAAAATTCAATTTGAAGGAGCTCATTTTTCGTTGGCCCTGTATAAAATGAGGTTGAAAAAGTGATGACCCCTAGCTCCCCTGTGTTTCCGTACAGGCACTGAAAATTACCTGCCTCAAATGTACAGTTTTACAGACAAGAAGTTCAAAATATGTGACCCACCCCCTGTTTTTGCCCCCCACCCCCTCCTAAGGACAAACGGTTATACCCAATATTACATATAGTGATGTTTTGACGTCTTCTAATGATTTTGTTATGTTTGAATAGTTAATTTTGCAATGAAAGTTTTGATGAATCCCACAATACACGTCCGGCTTCAAATGATAGTCTATGATGCTCATGTAACGAGAAGCATGATGGGATTGATAAAAGGAAATCTTTAGTTACCTTTTTCCAACAAAGACTACTGCCTTTCCCGAGTAGTCTAGCGGAGGACTGGGTTCGCGTAGAGTTCGCAAAGCATCTATGGATTGTTTGGAAGGACAGGAATTACAAGGAAAATAAGGAATATAGACGAGTGTTGTACGAATTGTAGCCTGCGTTGCTGGCGGTCTGCTATCGGAATTGCTAAAGACTCGATGGTCACAGCAACAGAGGACTTCCTCTTCTTCTTTGGTTTTGAATAATCATGATATGCTTCGTAAAACCACATTTATGATTGGAATTAGTTGTAGAGAGAGAGAGAGAGAGAAAAGAGAAAAGAAATGAAAAAGAAAAATAACGGTCTGAAAATGTGACCCTTTTGGGATCATCCCTGGTCTGCCACGTTAATTAATTCAAAAATATTAATTTATTGTGAACACACTAACCATACCCCCGAGACATTCCCTTGAAAGCTGAGGCGCAGTATGGATTTCCGAGCTTGACC
>WUAP02140371.1:0-12316 GCA_015163945.2 Stichodactyla helianthus
TGTTAATGAGCAGTACACTACTGAGTCTGCGTACGTTGCTTACGATTACGATTACGACGCTAGTGTGAACCAGGCTTAAAGGCTAAGCCATAAAGATTACTTTTAGTTACCCACAAGGGAGAAACCACTATAATAAGTATAGAAATCACTTTTGAGTGATATATAAAGTTGTCTCCCCCATCCCCACTGAAAATTGATCGATCTGACATTGTGTTACCACTAGACAGCATCTCCACTAGACTTATTAAACTTGGATTACAGAATGAATTTCTAATCAATATTCCATTTCCTATTTATCCTAAAAGAAAATTAAAATGCAGCTAAAATTAGACTTGTTTAAACGAACCTTATGAAGCCAGGTTTATCCATAATCACTACAAGAGATGTGAAATGAGTGAAGATAATGAACTTCTTTGTGCTAAATAAGCAAGTGAAAATTTTTAAACTGTAAGAAAGAAAGGAGGGGAAAAACGAAAACGAATGCATACTTTTTGTCTTTATGTAAGGTTTTGCCTCTGTCAAAAAAAGACATTTTGAGGGTTTTTAATATCCTTGAAGTCGCAGATATACCACAGATAATGTGAGCCTAATCCCAACTAAAGGGACCAATATTGATGTCGCACCAATTTATGATTTTTTCTTGCCTGTATCTATGAGAAGTTACTCATAAAAACGAATTGTGTAGAACCGACCATCGCCTAACTTTTTAGTGAATTTGTATGGTATTCCAAATTCCTGAACTGAAAACGGGCTTTGCGCGAAATTTATGTTTAATGAGTAAATTACTTATCATGGCAGCATGACTTTTTATTTGAAGACGAAGATTTTTGTCGATCTGATTTTCTTTTCCTTGCTTGGTTGACGCGGTAGTTTAATAATTTGTTCAGACTTTTTGCTTTTATAATGATGTATTGGCAGCGGGTGATTGAAAATGACAGATAAAGCTATGTTATCTACACCCCGATCGCATTTGTAATAAAGAGCTACGAAAAAGAAATAGTTAATTCCTACTTTACTAGAAAATGTTCGTTATTTTACATAGATAAAACTACCCAACCACCGAGTTGTGATAACGATTTAATTTTAAATAACTTAAAAAACTAGAAAAGCTAATGCTATCGCAGTGATTATAATTGCTTGAACCAAATACGGCCGAAGGATCTTATCTTTCTTTTTTCTTTTTCCAATGCCAACCGACAAAGCGATAACCTTGGTGTTCTCTAATATTGTATTTTAAGATGACTTCAAGAGAGATTAAATTTGTCAGTTTTTATTTATTATTTTTCCTGAATACGAAGGAAAAAGCCAAGCCCACTATTAAGATGAGGATAAAAAAATTTGAAACCCGATGTCAGTTTTTATCCGTTTATATGTTAACCTGAAAATATGTTGACATAATTCGAACCAGCCTATACAGAGTATAAGCCACAAGTCTTTTTGCGTACACTTGATGTTATTAGCCATGAACGACTAAAATTGCCTCAATGGACTTTCCCGAATCCGCTTGGATGATCACGAAACAATGGTTTCAAGTCGAGGTTGGCCTTGATCATCCAAGCGAATTCGGGAAAGGTCTACTGTCTTTCATTTTAGAACATGCATTTCAGAACTTGCTCAACAACAATGAGTCCCTTAGTTTTTCATTTGCATCATTTAATTTTTTCTGCAAAATGCGAGATGACCAACATCGAGCGAATAATCCTGCTTACAGACGGAAAATTTTATTTAGCATGATTCCGGTTATGGAAATTCCTCTTCCTTACGTTTGTAGCAAGTTAATGGCCATCACAACTGGTCCGTGAATTAGCTGAAATCCGCCCTTTACACCTGTTAAGGCGTTGTATAATTGCGATGCATTTGGTTGAAAGAATATTGAGTGTTTTGATAAACACTTATTCCCTTTCAGTTGTTGCAGTGAACATCAAATCAAAAGAAGCGTTCCAAAAACCTTTTCCTTCATTATATTCTGTCATAGTATCAAGTAATAGCCAGTTGTGGTACTTCAGGAAAATCAACTTATTTATAACATTTATTCACCAAGTAGTAGCATCGTTGCACATACATTAAAATAAAACTGTTACATTATGCAAATAACATATAACCCAATTAATATTTAGCGCTCCATTAAGATTTTACCTACTTAATTTCCACTCTATGCTTAACGCACGTAAAAAAAAAGAAAAGAAAAATTGAAAGAACAGGAATTAAGAAAAGAAAACTTTAACCTCTCTGCTCTTAACATACGTCTCGAAGAACTATTAATGTTTTTTCCAACATCTATGGCAGATGGCAGACAAAACCCAAATATTAATGAAAGCTAGCTTCATAATAACAAGTACTGCTCTTAAGTAATTTTTTGTGTGGTAAGCAAAAGGGGCTCTTAGAACCTTAGAAAAAATAAATATAAATTTGCATGCCACCCTAAAAATTTTTTTGCGACTGGAATTTTTTTTTTTTTTTTTTAACGCTCACCGTTCACTAACAAAACTAAAAATATACCGAATTGTTTCATAACTATGCAACGGGAAGCCCTTTATACCTATAGACATTTAAACCCAGCGTCATATAATGCATTTAGAACGATATTTATCCCACTAGTTAATCTGTATCGGGCTCTATTCCCCACATTTTATAGAAATCATATTCTTTGGCAATTTGTATGGCAGAGTACGCCACTCCACAAGCACAGCCAATTACTCCGATTAGGATTATACATATATCGATCATGATGTGATACCAAGGAAGTGTCTTGTAATGAAGTTTTATGTGAAAAAGGCACGGGAATACATAGACTAGACATGTACCCGTTAGTCCACCCACAAAGGACATGAGAAGACCAAAATGAGGTACAAATATCGCGACAATTATTGAGGCAACTATGATGATAAACCTGGAAAGAAGCTTTGGTGTGCAAAACTTGCAGCACTTTAGAGGCTCGTTGCCTAATTTTCTTAGCAACGGGATATCGAGCTCGTTCTCGAAGATGTGGTAGAGGGTGAACATTGGTACAACGTAGAAGAGAAGAGCCGTGACGATGACAGCCATTGAAAGAAAAACACGGAATGGACTGTGTGGAAGACTGAGCGTCATAATCTGTTCCGTGTGCTTACCAAAGCAAAAGAAAACCAAAATGCCGTAGTTGTACTTGATTATAGTCACGAGGGTGTAGGTGAAGTTCATCATTGCGTTAAACTCAGCCGGGTATTTCATGGACCGTTCGATTGCTGGCAGATAGGCATTGGAAGAATATGTGACGGTGATTATTCCCATGGCAATAGAAACGTGCCTGAAGCTGAACCCTGAGAAGTTGTGGGTTTGCCATTGCTTGTGGTGGTACAGGCTGTAGCCAAGCACACATGTAGAGGAGCCCATGGCTACGATCACGGTTAAAAGACTGATGTGAGAGATATGCTTCATGGTACGCACATAAGCAACCGGGAGAACGGCAAGAGAAATTATAGTAATCCAAATACTTTCAGATATTCCACTATCAGGGAATGTATGGTGCATCACCGTGCCACACATTATAAGAAATAAAATGCAATGGGAAAATTGTTCAACAAAGTTCACTATGTGTACCATCTGCTTTCCATATCCTGGCCAAAACGCCTCACCTAAGTCAGCATAGGTCTGCTTTTCGAAGCTTCCTTCAGAGGTATTCTCGTGAAGACATTTTATGAGGATTTTACCTGTGTAGTTACCAAGAATTCCAATAAAGATGATCATCAGAACGCCCCAGTAACCCGTCAGGCGAATTACATAAGGCATGGCGAGGATTCCTGTGCCCATGTTGGCATTAAATATATTGAAAAATGTTTGAAATGAATGCGTTTTTTCGGCTCTCTCTTCCGCTTCATCATCGAAGCTCGTACTCTTAGGAATCAAAGGTTCCTTGTCTTCCATATTCGTGGATAAAATCTCAGTTAAAACTGCTGTCAGATAATTTAGAACATTTCTAATAAGTTTTACGCAAAGAAATGCAGTTTTTGAATACTTTCAATTACTTGTCTTGAAATTGTTTCTCTTCGACCCACCTAGTACTTCAAAGCGACACGCGTGCTTATAATCCAGAAGGATGTAGCTGTGTTACCCTGTGTAGTAAACAGGAAAAGAGGGTAGTAATACCAAGTGAAGTAAGACGTTCTCGTTTGTGTAGATGCGACGGGAAGCTTTGTTCTCTATGAGAATGGGTAATTTATTTATCCCAAAATTAACGAATTGTTGGTTTACCAACCAATTACGACTCTTCAGGAGAAATTCTGGCCAATGATGTGAGTCACTAGAAAAAAGCGATAAAATTAAATGATTTGCACCTGCTAGTGCTAAACTCTGTACTTCAAGATACTTTACCTCCTTATTCTCGCTATCGACAGGCTAGCGATAATACCTTCATTAGTTTTGGATTGAAAATCCGGCTAGGATTCTTCATTTTCTTAGAAAATCCTAGTCTTGGCTTAACTTAGAGAAAATTCGAAACCACCAAAAATATTTTTACGTAATGGGGGCGTGTGTGGCTATTTGTAGATTTGCATTGTAGAAAAGCCAGATGGTTATTAATTATTAAGCGCTACCATTTTATCCTTCGAATAGTCTTTGATCTTCTTAATTAACTGATCTAAAAAACGAAAAATAGAGACTCTTTGGTAACTAGGCTGCCCACGAAACACTCTGCGATAAAATAAAATAGGAAAATATATCAATTAGTGAAAAAATTTCATTTGGTTACTCAGAACTTTTTCTCGAACATACATCCAAATCGATAACTGTATTATAAGTATTTGAACGACAATCGAATCAACAATTTTCTTCATAATATTAAGTTCACGATAAACGTTCAGTCGTTGTCAATACAAAGCATTCGCTCCACCATGCCTCAACATACACGCTCGTTATCATGATTATCAAGAACTCAGTTTCCCTTACCTTAATATACTCGAAAATGTTTCCCACTTCACGATTAATGTTAAAATAGAAGAACTTGTTTCCTAAGTTTAGAAATGGAAGTACGCTTATTCCTCTAAAAAAAATTCTCGTCGGCAGCTCAATATTCTCAGCCGGGAAAATATTTCCATTTAATATCAAAATACACTTTTTTTTGTTGAGTAGAAATAGTTCCATTTTTAAGAATTAAAAGTGTCTTTTAAAGGTCTTTTCTCGGTTTTCAATATCCGATCGTTGATGACCGTCTATGAATACAAATCTTCGGGAGAATCGTTTTTTCATAACTCCTTAATAAAATTTTATAAACCAAGTGATCATTAAATTAAGATTTCTCGTTCGTCAGTGGAAATTTATTCTTTTATTTATCTTTTTTTAACCGTTCTAGAAGAAGAAATACTGAAAAGGCATAATTTAAGTGATCGCGGATGGAGCAATCAAATATGATAGCGTGAGAGTAATTTAAAAAAAGGATACAGACAACCTTGAAATCCTTCACAAAGTGTTTGGTATTGACTTTATCTTATCGTCCACTTGATTAAATAATTTTTGACAGTAAAAATATATTAAAAGTTTCGCCTTGGCCAGGCTTACTAGATTATTGGTACAACAAGGGGCTTTTCCATTATTGACACCGGTAGCCCAAGTTGAAAAAGCCTATCGATATCAACCGAAACTATGGAGAACCTTTTTGAATCTATTAAAACTTTGAGATTAAAAACATTTGAGGGAAAACATTGACGTACGTCACGCGCATGACTGCCCATAGCTTCTTGCGATTTTGACAATATTTGCTGCATTATTTCTGTATATACTTCATCTTGAACCTTATCTGGAACCTCTGTCAGGAACATTTCCAATCTAGAACTACGAATTGAAAAAATGCAGCTGGATCTTGCATTTCAATAAGCATTTCAAATTAAGTTATGAGAATTCGTCCACACCCTGAACCGAGGAAGAATCAAGATAAAACCACAGCGGCTTATAATGAATTCCCCGGCTCGTTAGCACTCCCCCAAACGAATGTGTACACACAAACAACTGTGGAAGACGTGGGAAAAAGTTTGTGTTGCTAATTCCCGAAGTATTGCAACCAAATTGAGGCCGCAAAGGTGTTTCAAATGGAGCATTACCCTGCCCTAGTGGCGCTGCTACGAAATCTAAAGGCTTATTTAAATTTATATTTGATCTCTGGTAAATTCTTTGTGTTTTACTGTATGGAAAGTAGTCCTAATTGTCATTTGATAATAATAATAACAACAACAACAACAACAACAACAACAACAACAGCAGCAACAGCAGCAACAGCAGCAACAGCAACAACAGCAACAACTTGGCAATCACCCCCAATGACAGAATGTTGTTAGTATACTAACATCCCCGAAGTCATTGTTGCCCTAGGTTTAGTGAGGAAAGGAACTGAAGAAAAGCTATAACTAAGAAAATACCGTGCAAAATAACCAATGAAATGATTCAGAAAGTCGCACTCTAAGAAATACCAATACCTTAGGTCTATGGGTTACACCTGGTGTGATTTTACAACTTTGAAAAATGGGAAAATAAAATGATAATAAATTATTTAATTATGACATTCTTGTTATTAAACTCCTGAATATAATAGTTTTAACCCAAACTCACCGAAATGGATAACACTCTTGCAGACAGTGAAATTTCCAATGAAAAATTAAAACGTGATCAGCATCCACAGATTTTAGTAGTTTCTAGTGCCTATTAGACTCTAAGTAGAGAGAGCTTAAGATTGCACTTAACCTGAATAAACACTTGTCTTTTTAAGCTAAGAAAAATAATCCACGTTCAGTAGCAACTATATTGATAAGATTGTTCAAAAAGGTTAGGAGGTTGTTGGTTAGTGCCCTTCCAAACTTCTATATGTGATCCTTCACTCGCGAATGCTACAAATACTACCGGTGCACACTCCTCTAGAAAAAAATCCTGAATCCACCCCTGGTCTAGAGTTATCCTTGAAGCTTTTGCGCTAAATAACTTTTTTGAGATAGACAGGTGTTAAAGGAACGACTGCTCCCTGGGATTGGAGACTCCTAGCTTAGCAGATGCTCGAATTTCGAGTTCCTAAAAAAATGCCGCTGTTTTTGTTGTTTATTCATTCGTTTACTCTGCGTTAGCTTCGTATTTGTGTAAAATATTCACGTAATTTTAGGTGAAGGTCCGAAAAGTTTCAAAGTGTTTTTATTGTTGAATTTGTGTTGTATTCCTCACTTTCCCGTTGGTATCATTGTGATTAAACCGACTCGTTTACTTGGCGTTACAGAAGTATCATTACGAACTTGGAGGTCTATTACCAACGTTAAAAATACACCCATTTCATAAAAAGCCTTACCAACGCCGAAAGCCACAAGCCCAAGTCCCGCAAGGCAGTCTTTTTGTCTTTTCACAATGGTAGACTGCTATGCTTCCCAAGATCGAATTTGTACTCAGCTAATATCCTGACCACAGAAGTTTGCTTTTGGTCTCGGTCTTGTCGCTTGTTGCTTTTGGCTGTGACAACGGTTTTTGAAATAGGTGCATAATAACGTTGTCCAAAGTTAATAGAGAGGAATCCCTCCTCTATTAGATATATAGGCTTTATTCTTTATTTGTTAAAATCATTCATCATTCTTTAAGATTATCGAGGCATTTAGCAGTGGATGGAAAAGACAACAAAATCTCCCTGGAACGATCTTACGTTGGCCTCCATATTCGATTTTGATGTCTTATCCAGGAACCAATATCGTGAATTTTGGAGAATCTTGGATAGGGACTGATCATTTGCTTTGTCCACCGTGACTCCATCTAGCGCGCACCAATACTTTATCCACTGTGACTCCATATAGTGCGCATCAATACTTTATCCACCGTGGCTCCATGTAGTGCACATCAATACTTTATCCACTGTGACTCCATATAGTGCGCATCAATAATTTATCCACCGTGACTCCACCTCGTGTGCACTAACCAATACGGAGCACCAAGAGTTTGTCAAGGGAGATGTATAAAAAGGAAAGATGTACGCGCCAGAACAGCCGACAGGAGGTTCAAAAGTTTGGTGAAAGTCGGAACTATATGATAGAGGTAAGTTAAACCAGTGATATTTTATTGTAATCAAAATCAGCGTTATCTTTTCCGGAGTGTGCTTTTATTTTATCTTCCCAAATACTCTGAAAAATAAGTTGATTATCTTTTTTTGTGTTAGTTAACATATCGATTTATTATATGGAAAGGTAATCTCACGCGCTCTCATTGGTTAACTTGCGGTCCATAACTTACGGTACGGACCTCCATCCTTATTTTTGTGTTCGCCGTGCCATATAATAAACCCCTTATTAACCTCGCTAGCTCGGTCCGTACGTAAGTTATGGACCAAGTTTTTTCCCACTTTTTTATGGCCCGCGCGCTACGGGCTTGGGCCATAAGGCAGTGAAAAAGAAGTCGGTCCATAACTTAAGGTACGGACCGAGCTAGCGAGGTTAATAAGAGGCATCTACGTACACGCATCAACAGTTTCACGCTACTTGTCATGACACATGCTCAGTGGATAAGAAAATTATCACCAAGCCAGTTCCTCAAAAATGCTAAATTTGGTTTGGATTTATCTTCATGTCAAGTGCTTGTTTTCTTAGATAACCAAGTCCAATATAGCGAGCTTCATGATTCTTAGTGCTCATTTTATCACGTGAGCAGTGCACTAGGGTGACGACTAGGATTACGACGAGTGATTTTATTTAATAATCGTTTAAATCCTTTTAATCATATATACTCCTAAAACAGTAAAAACTATACTCGGAAGTGTAAAAAGAAAGTAATTACATATAATTAATTAAAAATATACGATAAACTCGCAAAAAGAAAATGAATAAATAAGTTAATTGAATTGATCGATTAATTAAGCCTTTAAAAATGCGATTATGTATTAACTATACAATAAAATTATTATTTACAATTTCTTTAAATGTTGCTACGTTATCGGAAGTATAAGACAAAGGTATTTGATTCCATGTTTTGATCACATTAAAGATGTCATTTGACAAACTCAGTTGTCGAAATGGTTTACAATTAGGATAACGTGATGCAGGTAGCAGGTAATAGGTAGCAGATCACCCAGAAGTTGAAGGCCAACATGACCTTATACTATTTTATAACACATGTATGCTTGACCAA
This sequence comes from Stichodactyla helianthus, assembly GCA_015163945.2. NCBI lineage: Eukaryota > Metazoa > Cnidaria > Anthozoa > Actiniaria > Stichodactylidae > Stichodactyla > Stichodactyla helianthus. The sequence continues at coordinate 9,115 of WUAP02140371.1, forward strand.
TAGTTCTACGATGTTCCAAGGAAGGCCAACCGATAGCCTCCAACACTGGGTAACACTTGGGTAACACTTGGCTAAAACGACTGTATTCGTTATGGACAAATCTAGCCGCCCTACGCTGGACCATTTCAATCTTATTAATGTTCACTTGAATATGAGGATTCCAGACGCAGCTGGCATACTTTAACTTAGGGCGTACAAGGGATAGATAAGCTACCGTTTCAACTTCTTTAGTACATTCATTTAGAATTCGGCGTAATAACCCAAGAGTAGTTTGCCTTTTCACAATGGCTAATATTTACACCCAAATAACTAGCTCAAGATACTCTTGAAATGATTTCTCCATCCTCATTCAACGAATAGTTATAAATAAAAGGAACTTTCGTACAAGTTATATACACTTATATACGTTAAAAGAAAGTTGCCATGTTTCTGACCAGTAGAACAAACGATTCATGTCCTGTTGAAGTATATTGCAGTCTTGAGGGCCAGCTATTTCTCTGTATAAACACAATAATCTGCAAAGAGACGAAGAACAGACTAAATTGATGAAGAGATATCGTTTATATATAACAAGAAAAGCACAGGCCCAAGGATTGAGCCTTGTGGTACTCCTGACATAACCCGCTTTGGTGTAGAATGTGTTCCGTTAATTGATACCACTTGGGAGCGGTTTGTCAGGAATGCTTTCAAACAACCATGGATATTACCTCTAAAACCATAATAATCTAACTTTGACAACAAATGCCCATGAGGCACTGAGTCAAATGCTTCGGAGAAGTCCAACAGTATAACATCAGTATAACTACGCATGTTGATAGTTTTCGCCCAGTCATGAATTACGGAGATCAATTCTGTTTCACAAGAGAAGCGTTGTCCAAAGCCATGTTGTGAATCGATTATTATATTATTTAAAGAAAGGTGTTTTGTCATATGGCTAAGGACAATATGTTCCATCACCTTACAAGAAATAGAAGTCAGAGAAAATAAATAAATAAATAAAAATAGCAGTAACCAATGCTTTAGACCAATCAGTTGGAATTTCGTTACTCCTCCTCCTCCTCCTCAACAACAACAACAACAACAACATAATAACACGACTTTGTTTATAGAGTTTGACACCATCAGGTACTAGACCTCTTTTAAGGTGGCTGACTACTTTAGCAACAAGTTACAGATTTTTTTAGAATATTCAAAACATTCAAAATTAATGAAGAAAAATGGGGTGTCCCGAGCTCGTTAAGAACGCTACGAGAATAAGCTCTAATTTTCAGTATTCATTTTTTTTAATGAGCCGGCAAAAATCGTTCTCAAAAGATAACAAAAACAGACGCTTTTTTATATGTTAAAGTAATTTTAAAGTTAAAGTAGTTTTTCTCATACTTTGTCTAAAAATTTTTTACCTGTTCTTTCAGAAAATTAAACGAAAAATAATAGGCTCAAAATTTTAGGCTTTTGTCCTGTTGAAGTTCAAAACGAAACGTGTATACGGGTTCCCTAATAAAATTGTGAAGGAAATTTAGCGGCTTTGAGCTTTATTTTGTGCACGCGCACGAATCGAGCCTCTAAGGTAGTCAGCCACCTTAACCAACTATTTAGCGGCGCTTACACGAGCAATTTTTCCTTGACAAGGAAAAGCTGGCATGCTGGCTTTTCCTTGACAAGGAGAAATTGTCAAGGATGAAATTTGCTCTTGTAGACGGATAACAAGGAAAATGTGGCAAGGAATAATATGAGATTAGTTGTCAAGGAAACTGTGTCAAGGAAAACTTGTTCATCATCTGCACGAGCAAGGAAATCTTGTAAAAAAAAAATTGTCAAGGAAAACTTGCTGATCGTCTACACGAGCAATGAAAATTGTCAAGGATACTTGTCAAGGATACTTGTCAAGGAAAACTTGCTGATCGTCTACACGAGCAATGAAAATTGTCAAGCATACTTGTCAAGGAAAACTTGCTCGTGTAAACGCCGCTTTTATCACAGAGGGCATTCGTGAGTCACAAGGTGTACACGTATAGCCGTGTCCAGACAAAGCATGGCAAAAGTTATTTCTCTTCAGTTCTTCCAACATCCGGCAAAGCTGCCGTCATACGCATATCGCGTGCCTTTTTGTAGAATCGTGTCTAGACTAAACTGAAGCTTTGTTTTGACAATAGTATCTTGCATCTTACAGTGACATTTTCGTCTAACCCAACAATCCGAGCGAAAAGCCCTCGAGCTGTAACTTGTGATTAAAGTTTTGTCTAGAGGTTTCGAAGCTGGCGGAATACCGACCTCTTACATAACATCAGAGCAAATTAAGTGTCAGTGAATTGGCGCTCCGCCCTGACCAAAAAACTGATGGTCGCAGGTTTGTGCTATTCCTTAAACTCTTTAGTTGAAAACTCCTTTAATTTAATTCACCTTTTTTAAGGGCACTTGAAAAGCTCTTTAAATTTAAAATTCTAGCTTAGCTCCCAGAAAACTTCCTGAATTTCTGCTTTTATCGTTACTTGCAATGTTCTGAAACAGATTCAATCATCCCGAAATTTTACAACTATACGCAAAATAGTGTCAAGCAGGCGTTACTTCCCTTTAATGAAGTGCACTACTAAGTATAATGTACGTTTAGGTGACCTAAAACCATAGTTCAATGAGCTGATCATAATACCCCTTGAAAAATCATCAGGCACTTCGAAAAGTCTTCTAACTACCTGAAATCATGTATAGAAGTTTTTTCAAGTTGCATAAGAAGTGTAACAGAGACCTAGACAGGATCGTGACTTCTTGGCGCAGTACAAAAAAATTCTAGGAAAATAAGATCGTAAATACTTTCCGTGATGAATATATAACACGATATTAAAGCTTATTACTACTTGTTGGGTAGTAATATTAGATTTCCATGTAATCAAGTGTAGTGTCATTCCTCTGTTTCAAAAAAGGCTGAAGGGGCGAACGACGAATGGCAATGATCAGCGATTTTACTATGACTGTGAACGAGCCGACTACTCACCACCTAATGCATCTAAGGTCTTCGCTGAATGGTGCAGGCATTGTTTAGAGGTAAGTGAATCTGGAGAAATTCTTAATGTCTTCCAGTTCCTTACGGTCGTGCAATCGCTAAGGGAGTGTCCATTATTTATGGTTTTGGGGGGGGGGGGGGGGCTGGCTTTTTTTGTGCCTACACTTTCAGAACCTTATTGGCCCCCCTCGGAAAAAAAGAAAA
>WUAP02140382.1:0-12315 GCA_015163945.2 Stichodactyla helianthus
AGCGAGTGACACATTTGCATATCCAGAGTCCTCACAATAACTCGTTTCTATGCTTCGCATATCCACGAGTTAAAAATCACTCCAAGACTTTATTTATTTTTTCAGTGATTTATTCGAGCCAATCGTGTATGACCTCTCCCACAGCTTGGAATGAAGTATTGAACGCCCTCAAATATTTTGCACGTCATTTGAGCATCCTGATTGGCTGAATCCTATGCTAATCAGTCACGTGCTCAAAACATGGGATCTAGATATTTTCGTTTACTGAGTAAGCAAACTTAAATTTGCGAGTTGAAATTTTCTGGATTTATTCGTCGATTTGACCAAATTTCAAGCTTTTAAGGGGCCTTATTCCGACGAAAATGAGTCGGACAGCGTATCAGGCTAGCGGAGATGTGAGACTCGAGCACCAGAAAGTCAAATGGGATCCAAAAACCTTGGAAATTCGGACTTATTCTGTGGAAAAAGCTCTCGAACCGCTTGTTCATCAGGTATGTTGAGCATTGTAAAACGGTTTCTTCATAATTTTACTGGTAATTATCTGGTTTTATCGGCTTCGGAGGTGATGCTTTAGCACTTAGTAGCTCATTTAGTCCAGTTTTATTTCGCCTTTGGAAAGTAAGGCGCATTGCGTTTTTATATATTTTTTTAACGAATAAAAGTTACGAGTAGAATGCAGACCTCAAAAAAAGTTACACATTTTTGAAGTCTGTTTGCTCAATGTCGAGTTTATTCTCTGATTCCTACTCGTCCTTCGAAGCAAATAAATCCTTAACCATCGTCTTAAAAGTAAATAATCAACCCCTTTTACTTCGCAAAGCTAAATTCTATGAATACATTTGAATGTACAAAGTGTATTCACTTGAAAGTCTAAGGGTGCGGCGACATTTTGACAAGTCTCTCCACTTCTAGCGGTTTCCAAAAATAAGTCATCGAACTAAACCCACAGGCACGTAACCATAAATATGTAGAGAAATAAGATCTTTTAGTCTATTTGTGGCTTTTAAATTAAAGTCGATCGTGCCACAATGCTTCAAGATTCCGGTCCAGAGAATTTTCGATTCTAAAAATTTGTTTATGGCTTTAGTTGCTGTTGTAAGTTTTTAAAAATCCCATATAAAGTTGCAATTATGACATAAGCTTAAATTTTTCTATTGAGATGCGTTTTGCTTCTGTCGATAGCTGTTCATGTTTTGATTCCTGGTGTTAGATGTTTTGAAAACAGCTGGACAATATTGTCGCTGTTTGACTGTTCTTGACAGTATTTTGGCTAAAGTTTTTAAAATGTTCGTCTACAAAATTAATTCCTTGAAAATTTGTCCCGTCCTTTTATTTATAAACGTTTTTTATCATGTATTATATCTTATATAAATTGATTTTACTCGTTGAAATATGATACTCATATATTTTATCACTATAAGGTGACTACCCTTGTCAATCAACCTAAGAAGAAGGGTGTCAAGGTTGGCAAATCCAAGAATGCCCACAAGCTTGCACAGGATATTGAGGACGCAACTGTTCGTCTGATCAAAACTGGGGAGACAATTGCTCAGGACTTTCCAGAAATCAGGGAAGAAATGTTGGCTGCTTGCAAGGACTGTAGAGGGGCTGGTAAATATAATTTAGTGACTGAATATTTACTGGTGGTAAAAGACTAATTGCAACATCATAGTAAATGTCAAATGCCTCTTTAGGTGACACTATGAGATTTGCAGCCAAGGAGTTTGCAGATGATCCCTGTTCTTCATCCAAGAGAGCAAACATGATTCGTGCAGCAAGAGCACTTCTTTCATCTGTCACTCGTTTGCTGTGTGTGGCTGATATGGCTGATGTTTATCGCTTGTTGGCATCACTGAAACTGGTAAGTAAACTTGAAAAATATGAGTATTAAAGTTACTGGTAGGGTAGATTTTATTTGACTGTGATTTACATACCATGCAGTGTATGAACACATGACTGGGTGGTGCAGTGGTAGCACACTCACATCTCACCTCTGGGGTCTTGGGTTTGATTCTGGGACTTGGCATTTCATGTGAGTAGCATTCTTTTTGGGTTTCTCCCTTGATTGAAAGGTTTTTCTCTGGGTTCTCTGGTTTTCCTCCCTCTACAAAATGCAACACCCTGAATTCCAATTTGACCTGTGAGAGCTATGCCCTGACTTAGAAAAGCCCAGAGTTTGTTTTGGGTTTCAATACATTGATGTTGATATGAATGAATGTGCCGGGGCTCTGTGATTGGTTAAATGGATGTCGTAAATTCTGTACCCAAGACCATGTAATATTGTGTCTATAAACATTGAACAATAAACAAATGAAAAATTCAGGAATGTGCACTGATGTACTCAGTATTTGGGGGAAGTCAGGATGGCATGGTGGTAAAATGCTCCCCTCTTACCTCTGAGGTCCAGGTTTCAAATCCCAGTTGCCCCCATGTGAGCTGAGTTGGTTGGTTCTCTTTCTGACTCCAAGGGTTTTTTCATTTTTCCAGTTTTTCCTCCTTCCTCTCAAACCAACCCTAACTAATTCAAACTGGTTAGAGCTGTGCTCAGGGGTCACACATGGACTGTATAGTGGCTTCTAGAGGCACCTTCACATGAACCCTGTTGAGCAGCACCACTGCTGTACTTGTGTGATGATTAGTGATAACAAAGTTTTTTTTGGTACTGATCTGATTTGTATGGATATTTTCAGGTGGAAAGAAGGCTAAAGGACCTAGAGGGAGTGAATAATGATGCAGATTTACTGAATTCTTTCAAGAATCTTGGAAATGATTTGATGGATCTGGCAAAACTGTCAGGCAAACGTCAAGCTGTATGTAAAATAAATCCTTACATCTTTATCTAAGATTGGACCAAATCAACTTGGGCATGTTTTCCCATTTTAGATCAACTGTCATTCCCTTGGATATTGTTTCTATGTTTCTTGGTAGTGCTTGTGAAGAGATGTTAATATGGATGAGCCTCAAACAAAGAATTTTATTCTCAAGGGAATGATAATGACAAGTGGATTGGGTCTATTATCATCTTTATTAATTTATGATTACAATCTTCATAGTTTTAAGATTCCTTTCCAAGAATTTATGTGAGAATTTCTTTCAGGATCTCAAAGATCCTCTAAGGCGAGATGAAATGGCTGCAGCAAGGGCCAAACTGAAGGATGCTAGCAAGATGCTCTTATCGTCATCAAAAGTATGAAACATAAATATTTACTGTGGTTCTACTCTAACCATAATCACTTGAGTTTGTTAACCAATGTAATTACAAATCCAAAATAATAGAATTCAAAGTTTATATTCAACTGCTCTTTGAACCACTGCATCTGCACATGATTTATCATGACATCAGACTTCTTAGTGTTTCTACTGCCTACTAAAGTATGGTATTCTGTACACTTAACCTTTTCCTAAATTCTCTAAACAAATGCAATTAGTGAGTTTCTAGAATTGATGGTTTTCAACCATTTCCAAGAGGATCAAAAGACAAAGATGTGGTGGCTATATGCTGGTGGAACAAACAAAAGGACCTAATGAGAAGTCTTTTGTTAAAATCCACCATATGATGTAATGTGAAAACAAAGAATTGATTCCACATGTCTTCTGAGTGTGACTCCATACTTCTAGTATTTTTCATTTACGGCTATTTCAAAAAAAGGTTGATGAAGGTTTTGTTGCATGTTGCATACTAAGGCTGAGCTGAAATGCAATATTGGTGATATGAACCAAATAATTTTTCAGCACAGCTCTTTGCAATGTGCAGCCGGCATGTTTTCTTCTGTGGTGACATCATTTACATATGATCTACAATACGTTTCAGTCTTGGTATGCAACATGCAACAAAACCTTCATCAACCTTTTTTGAAGTAGCTGTATACTTGTAGCAACTGTTTGGAAAACTTGTGAAACTGGGAATAAAAGCCAGAGGAACTTTGAAGTTTGATGTTGTGAATATTTTAAAATTTATTTTTGTTACTGCAGCAAAGTATAAACTTGAATTCTATTCATTCTTGATTCATACTCTGATTGCTTAAGAGTTCAAGTGACCATGGTTTGAGTAGAAAGAGAGTAAACAGTGTACTATAATATTATTCCAATTATTTTTACTGATTTTATGTGCATCAATCTAATTTGAATTTGATACTTTTTTAATGTTACAGGCCTATGTCCGTCACCCAGATGTTACCTTTGCCAGAGACAATCGTGACTTTGTCATCCAACAAATGAATGATGCAGTGAGATCCATTTCTGGTACAGCACAGGCAACAGGACCCAGTCAGCCACATCCCTATGAATTCCCTGGAGCACTGGCAGCAGCTTTGGATGATTTTGATGTAAGTTGAATACAAAAGAGTTCCTTACTCACTAACCTTAACTTCTGGGGTCCACACTACAAATTGATTGATGTTAGAGCAGATTTTGCATGACTGTGAAAAGCTCACTGCACAATCGCTGCCTGGTAAGTGTGCCTTGCCACAGCCTTGCCACAGCCATGATGCTTTTTAGAATTTTGATGTACCTTTGCCAATTGTAATGACTGTGTCATGACAGTGTTCGCAACCACAAGCTTTACAGTCATACAAAATCTGTTCTACATTTGCCACTCATGTGAAATGTGCACTATTCTTAAATATGACTCATAAATATGACTTTTCAATTTTTTCAGTCTCAACTTGCAATGGACCCAGCATCATACTCTGAGAAGCGCACTCGACCAAGCCTAGAGGATCGCCTTGAGAAGATCATCAGTGGTGCTGCAAAACTTGCTGATTCTGTGTGTACGAGAGATCACACAAGAGACAACATTATTGCTGAGTGCAATGCTGTCAGACAAGCCCTGCAAAATCTTTTGTCTGAGTACATGAGCCATGTAAGAAAATAGAGAGATCCTTGAGTGCTGAATTAATTGACCCAATAAAAAATTTTGACAAAATGGCTTGGCTTTACCCCCAGATAAATACATCATTGATCCTAGGCACTTTATTTCTTTGAAGCATAACATCTAACAAATCTTTGGTATTTAGCACAGTGCTGGAATATTATATCGTACATTTAAATCCTAGCTGTAGAGCTTCATTTCTTTTTCACATAAATACCCTCAGCTAATTAAATTGTTGCAGTCTGGTGTTCCAACATGTATTCCCCCTTGCACTGAAATTGAGTACCAAGATTCAAAACAACAATTTGTAGCTGAATTTGATTTTTTTCTCATTGCTGTTTGTAGTCATCAGGCAAAAAGAAGCACACACCAGGTGGTCCACTTGATCAAGCCATTGAAAAAATGTGCAACAAAACCAGGAACTTGAGAGGACAGGTAAATAAAAGATTGACATCTTGTTAAGGTGTATAAAACCCCATTTATACTAAAATATGAATGGCAAGGTTAGGATTCATGACTTTTGTCAAGGATGATGCTATTTTTTGGCAAGGTAAGAACAGTTTATATGCACTTGTGTAATCCTTGCTTTTCTTGGAAATGCAAGGCAAGGCAAGTCACTACAGTTTACACTCAAAAATTTATTCTTGCCTTGCCAAAAAATAGAATAATCCTAGCTGAAAGTTATCCTTTCCAGTTAGGCTCACTGTGTAAATGGGGTTTAAATGCCTTCTGAGTGGAAATGTGACCCAGGGCCCGGTTGTTCAAAGCCCTATTAGTGCTAATCCTGGGTTAACTCTTAATAAAACCTATAGAGTTAACCCAGGATTAGAACTAATCAAGCTTTGAACAGCTGGGCCCAGAAGTATTGTTCATATTTCATTGGTTCCATTATTTATCTTTTAGGCAGGAAACAATTAAATTCCCACTGGGAAGTGAATGGGAGGTGCCATGCACTCATTGTTTTGGTCCCTTAGACCATTCTGCTTCAGGATTTTACAGATTTACCTTTCTGAATAGAATTCACACATGTTCCAGACAATCATTTTTACTCCATACAGGCTAGGAAGAAGAGCTGAGGACAGATATTCTTTTGTAGGGGAACCATTTTTTAATTCTTGTTTCCCATTTTCCATCTAGCTCCATAAGGCAGTGGTGGACAATGTATCTGATGCCTTCCTGGAAACCAACCTACCACTGCTCATGATGATTGAAGCAGCCAAAGCTGGCAATGAGAGAGAAACTGAAGAATGTGCTAAGGTCTTCTTGAACCATGCTGCTAAACTCGAAGAGGTAAGACATTGTCACTCCAACACAATACCACTACATTTTTAAGCTACATTGAGTAATGTTCTATCCTTGCCCTCTAATAGTTTAATGATTTTTGTGGAGGAAGGTGCTTGTGCTGATGTTCCAAAGGAATGGTCATCCCCTCCCCTGAGGAACTGATCTTTAATTAGAGGGGGAGTGCTGGTGCAAGTGGGGGATCATCATTATGTTTTTCACGCAGGCTCAAAAGGGAGGGTCGCAAAAATCTGTGCAGGCCTTTGATCATATCAATATAGAGTATCAGAACTTTTTTTCAGTTTTGTGGTCCTGAATGCACACACATCCTTGAGAAGTAGGTCTATTATCATAAAAGTTTTACTATGGAGTTATTATGGAGGGAAGTTTTTTAACAGTGCATTTCACATACTTTTTGACGAGTGATTTCCGAAGTTCAAGATGTATTTTGGGAATTTACAACGAACTTCGTTGGTAAACTTCGAACTTACTTGCCGCGGAATTTTGGTAATTCGTTGGATATTCAGTCTTTTTTTTGCAAATTCTACCTGTTTTTCTCCTTGAAGCCATCCTTAGGCAAAGCACTGCCCTTCTTTGATGGAGCAGCTCATTCAAATAATGTAAATCTTGAAGTTGATTTTAACGAATTATCGGTAAACTTCAGGGAAAACAAGTTCGAAGTTCACCAACGAAGTTCGTTGTGAACTTCCAAAGTACGACTTGAACTTCGGAACTCACTCGTCAAAAGTTATGTGAAACACACTGTAAGTGTCTGCTTCAGCTGAACATTTGTTGGTCTTTAGGTTGCTGAACTTGCTTGTTCCATGTCGAGTAACCCTGAGAAAGTCAAGATGGTCAGGATTGCAGCCAAACACATCCATGCTCTGGCTCCACAGGTAGGAATGGGCTTTTTGCAGATATTGCGTGACATTTTAAATATTGCCTCCCTGTTCTTAAAAATATCATATTTAAAAAGAACATCCAAAAATTAGTAAATTTGGAAATTTTGAGGACAATCCAGTAAATACGGAAGAAATTATCGACGATCAAAGTCCTGTATTTTTACAAAGAATGTATGGTGTAGGGCAAGCTGTTGATGTTCTTTTTAAATATGATATTTTTAAGAACAGGGAGGCAATATTTTAAATGTCACGCAATATCTGCAAAAAGCCCATTGGATTTCCAGAATTCTCTCTGACAGGCTAGATGCATGCCAATCTTATTTATCAGTGCTAGACACCCATTACAGTTTTTTGTGTTCAATTTTCTAATACATAAACAAACATCTTATATATATATCATAGTGTAAGGACACCTGCGCGGACGTATTTTTTTAAAGGTTTACAGCGAAATCGTTGCATCGCGACCCGTATTAGTCATTACTTTTTGAAAACTTATTCCCCTCATCGCTTGTTTGATGATTTTGACAGGTAGTGAATGCTGCCCGTACACTTGCCGCTCGTCCTAACAGTCAAGCAGCTTTAGAAAACATGGCCGTGTTCAAAGAAGCTTGGGAAAAACAAGTCAGGGTGCTGACTGAAGCTGTTGACGATGTTACGAATATCGACGACTTTCTGGCAGCATCAGGTAATAAATACTAGTTATTATATCCACATCCACTGGATATGAGCAAGCAAGCGCTCTGATTGGTTCCTCTACTACTAGGATATCAGCTCATATCCTCTGAGTAGAGGAGTAAACAAAATGGCAGAGCGTTTCACCAATATTTCTCACAATCCAGTGGATGTGGATATAATAAAACAATTGTTCCACTCAATCTTGTCTACATGGTTAATAGCCGACTTGATTTCGTGGAATAATTGTTAATTATACGATGCTTTAAGCTTAGTGGCGTACCATGGAATATCCCACGCGTGTATTTTCTGTGTACACACGAGCCTCGTAGGCTATTGAAACGTAGCCCAATCGGGCTCCGGGTCTAATTGTTAAATAAAACCTGAACACCTTTTTGTAGCTACAATTAGGGGTAAGAAAATAATTTACATGGTGTTCTTTTTTAAGCTTTTTTACGCTTCCTGGTATATTTCAGAGGCACATATTCTCGACGATGTTAACAAATGCGTTCAAGCACTACAAGACAGGGATCCCGAATCTCTGGACCGCACTGCTGGGTCTATCAGAGGAAGAACACAGCGCGTCGATGAAGTAGTCACAGCCGAGTTGGAGAACTACCAGAGAGGACCGTACACTGACAATGTTAATCGAGCTGTTAAGGCTATGAGAGAAGAAGGTAAGGAGAAAATGTTACTAGATCAGAAGTACTTTCCATTTACCTTGGAAAAGCGGGAAATTCCAGTTGGAAAAACAAATGGTATGTGTCAAACCGATTGGAAAGTTCCGGAAAACTCGATCTACCGTGCGAGGTAATCCACTTTTCCCGCTCTTTCCGGTTCTTCCGGTAGACGCGTGTACCAATTGTGTTTTCCCGCTCATTTTGGTTGGAAGACGCGCGTACCATTTATCGTTTCTTTTTAGCAAACGAATTTCCAACCGGATGGATTGGAAATGGAAAGCACCCCGGTTTTCAGTCGTATAAGCACTGGCGTACGGTACTGACTTACGGCAGGTACACGGTACGGTATACCCTGGCATTGAAATGGCTTCCCATTGTTTTCGTATTAATCATCCAATCATAACGCGTAGTTACAGGTACGGTAAAGTACGGTACAGCTACACTACGTCTACGGTTACCCACTCAAACGACCGATCTAATCGAATTTGCCTTATCGAAACCCGCTTTAAAGCAGGATTCCCAACTGCGCCGTGGGAAAAGGTTGTCGTTTTCACACTTTAAACAGTTTTCTAATTCATCTTAACAGTCATGCCCAACTTCGCCAGAGCAGTAGAAGTCTCTTCCAAGTCATTAGCGAAAGATCCTTACGGCGACCATGAAGAAGCGAAATTCGTTGATGCTTCCAAACTCGTAAGTTCGTTGTTAACTGTTCTCGACCAAACCCTAAATCATATAGTCCCACTTAGAGATGAAGCTTTTTCCATGTTTTTTTAACCGTCGCTTGCATCTACTCGTGAACAGTCGCGACAAAAACATGTTCTGTCGCGCCGTTTTTTGCCTTTTTTAGTGTTACATTCATTTACTTTTTGTAATTGTCACACTTTGTAGGTATATGAAGGAATTCGAGACATTAGACGAGCTGTGCAAGCTGGCAAGGTACGAAACAACGTACGCCCTCAACCCATTTCTCAGAACTCCTTGAGTTGCCCAACTGAAGGAAGCGGCCAAAATTGAATAGACCTAATTCGCTTGGGCGTATTTGTTTTCCCAATACAGGTCACGTGTCATTCCTTTGGGACTTTTTCCTTTGTTTAATGGTAACGCTTGAGAAGAGACATTAATATGGATAAACCTCAAACAAAGAATCATATTCCCAAGAGGTCTGTATTGGGAAAACATTACGCCCAAGCGAATTAGGTCTATTCTAAATGAAATTATAATTTTTGTTTCCAGCGAGGCACGACTGGTACACCACCTATTGCAGATGAAGACGCTGCAGCATTGTTCGCTGAGGCTCAGGCCAAAGCCAGAGAACAAGCAGCATATGAACAACTCAAGGCAAGCGGTAAGTTGTTGAAACGCAGTGTTCGTGGTGGTTAGCCGGTCGGGGGTGAGGAGGGAGTACCGCAGTTTTTACGTCGCGCACGGACCACAGGTTTAACGGTATTTCATTGTTGCAAAATCCTTTATACAGGGATAACTTTTGGATTTCCTTTGTCGATACTTTTTGTTTTTGTTTAAGTGTCATCAATAAAGGCTCATCATCATCATCATCATCACCACCACCACCACCACCACCATCATCATCATCACAATCATCATTATTATTATTTTGATTGACGATTGAATGACTTGCGCGTGGTATTTGCAACAAAATGACAACGATAACCTCAACAACCATAGTAGAAGCAGCACCACTAACAGCATCAGCTGACGACAGCAATATAACAACGACACTTTTAATAACAGCCGGTTGTAATGTATAGCGTGGAAGGTCTTTAACAGACTAACATTGAAATAGCCAGGAAAGGCTACAAATCTATTAATATACGCGAGACAGAGCGAGAAAAGTACATTTTTTATAGACCTTTACGACATAAACATGAAAATGAAGCCTATAGCTATCAGAATCAAAAAAGGAGGCGAAGTTGACTAGCAATGTCTTTTTCATCTCACAAATGTTGTAAAGCTGACCTGTAATAGGAATATTACTTGACTTTCCGTGCACTTTGCTTCAGATTAAGATTATAAACACAGCTTTACTGGCTTATTACGACATCATAAAGCCAGCTGCAGTACCATCAAGGTTTCCATGGACTGTTCGCTGAAAATCGGAAAGTTTTGATCCAGGGATATCTTCTAGAGAAACTTTGACTTCACTGTCCACAATAACTGTAGTCTTCCACGTGTACTGGTTTTCTGGTCCTTTACCTCGTTTTCATGTTTATGTCGTAAAGTTCTATCATGATGATGGACAAAATTCATTGTCTACAAGGGACTATACCACCAAAGCCATCATGTAAATGTCAAAACCCAAACTCACCTCGAGGAACATGTTTGATTTCAGGCAAAGTACAATTTGCTCTGCGTGCTGAGGGTGGTGATGACGAGGGAGGCCTAGGACGAGCCTCAATGCTGGTGAACGGTGTAGAATACTGCCCAAACAAACCAGGACACAATATTATTGTACTTGATCCTACTGGTGAGGTTGTACACGTTAAGAATTTTAACACCAATGCTGGTGAAGGACCTGATATGGCCAAGTTTTTGGAGGGGCTTCCTGACGATCACGTGGTCTTGGTTGCTACTAACAACATAACTGGAAAAGAACAAGGTGAGTTACTATATGACGTCATCTGTTTCGTCATTCATACTCGAATGGGAAAGTGTCAAGTCCTGGTACTGAGAGGTTCCTTTCTTACTGGTGCGTTTGACATAACTTTTGACGAGTGAGTTCCGGAGTTCAAGTTGTACTTTGGAAGCTCAGAACGAGCTTCGTTGGTAAACTTCGAACTTACTTGCCGCGGAAGTTCGGTAATTCGTTGGATATTCAGTCTTTTTTTTGCAAATTCTACTTGTTTTTCTCCTCGAAGCCATCCTTAGGCAAAGCACTGCCCTTCTTTGATGGAGCAGCTCATTCAAATAATATAAATTCAAGACAAGCACAACCCTTCTTTGGTGGAGAAGCCCATTCATTGTAAACCCCGAAGTTGATTTTAACGAATTATCGAACTTCTGCGGAAAATAAGTTCGAAGTTCAACGAAGTTTGTTGTAAACTTCCAAAGTACGACTTGAACTTCGGAAATTACGAACGAACTCACTCGTCAAGCGTTATGTGAAATGCACTGTAACGGTCGAGGAAAGAAGGAAAAACAAAAGCCAGTACGGTGAAAAGAATGAAAAAGAAGAGAAAGAACGAAAAGAAACCTCTTGCTAATACTTGCTTCAAGAGTTCCAGGCTACTGCTCTAAACGCTTGCTTAAGGGTTGTAAAAGTGAGACCATGGGTTGTAAAAATTACTATATTTTTGATTTGCATTTATCTTATCAAGCGCGATTTTCATCAAATATCCAAGTTCACATACTGCATCAAGCTAAATCCATGTTAAATATGTCGGAATATAGCGTTTTTATAGTATATGCCAACTTCACAACCTTGTAAGATCGAGCGATTCTATTGGCTCGCTATCTCGGAGTAAGACCATTTCTACTTCCCAAGCTCGGGATATAGCTTTTCTCAAAATAAATTTGTATTTTTACTTAAGAATTGTTTTTTCTAGAATCCTAGTGATGGGTTGTGAAGTTGGTATGTACTAAAACAATTATTCTATTCACTGTCGGTGAATAGCGGTTTTTAGGAATATTTACCTCCTGTTAATTTTACGACACTTAGTCTCACTTTTTCATCACGTGAGCATGCGTAGTTTGAAACTCTTGATTGTAGGATACCCTCGATGGTTCATGCGCATGAAGCTCTTAGAAAAACTCTCATATAACTCCAGTTTTATACCAGCTGCACTGGCTTCCGGTCGAGGCCCGTATACATTTTAAAATGTTAATATACAAATTAGGTACTACCTAATAGCGGAGCTCCCAGTTTATTTTTTATCTGCTTGACTGAATTGATGCA